>JAGDQP010033855.1:383-16639 GCA_022664845.1 Lepisma saccharinum | reverse complement strand
CCAAATTTGCCGTCAGGTACTTTCTTCTTAGACCCAATTCCGCTCTTCTTTTCCTCGTTCTCTGACATTTGTTGTTGAGAGAGTAGCACTTTCAGCCCAATTCCATCAACTGTATGCCTTGAGTTTAAATGTGCAGGCTGTTTGTTGTTTTGCATTCCATGGCTTCGGCAAATATCTCTTAGAATCACTCGTGGATTGAAATTAATGTATTCTTCACAATGAAAACTTCTCTTCGAACTGTCATGGTTCTTAATCTCAGTTTTCTTCAAATAGCTTTCCAACCCACATTCTTGGCTGCTTGTACCCTTTCGTTCCGAATAATACTGTGTCGCTTCATCCAGCAGCTCTTCCTTGGATATAGGTATTCTATGTTGGTGCGTAGTGGCTTCTTTCTTTACGAACACTGGCGAGATACACTCTGAATTTTCTGGAACTTGCAGTATTGCTTCATCGTCAGTTGCCTGGCTCTTTATGTGCTTTAACTTATTCTTTGTGTTTACAGCAGTGACAGAAGTATCATTAGTGCTTTCTACTTTTTGATTAACCCTTTCTGTAGAATTGCCACTTTTGTTCTCTAATTTAGGTTCTAATAATGTTTCGAATACAAATTCTGCAGAATTGTAATACGATGTACTTTCACCATTCAGTCCATTATTATTAGTTTCCTTCTTGGCACTGTAGGTTATATTTTCATTTGATTTGGGATCATTTCCTTTTAAGCACAAATTATTGTCATTTATAGGATGCAGATCTAGAGGAAATATTGTGGAATTATTGGAGGGAGTTAAAGAATTTTCTTTTTCCATATCTTTACCAAGCTAACAATATTACTGTTCCTATTTACTTGTCTGCAGGTTGTACATGTTATCTGAACTACTCAATTTATTAATTACCTATTGCAAAATAATTGTGTAAGGCTGAAATTCGAAAGATTCCGAATACAATCACCATGGCTTTAATTCATTTGAATGTTCGCACATATTTCTGTTTTTCACGGACAACAAATTACAGGTTCTTATATCTCTACAAAATATTTTAGGAAATGAACTAGACTATTTCTTTATTCTTAGACACTATTAGGGTCTTTGTTGGATACGCAAGACTTTGTTACACTTTAAATACGATGCTTTGGGACATACTTTATGCATCACGCAATTCGATGATCTCATTTTTATCGAAGTTGTAGAAAAATACCTGGAAAGAAACAAAATCATTGATTAAATATAAAAGGAAATACCTAAATAATTGTACAAATCTACATCTCTGCGCTCAATACAATGTAAATATTCGCAGTTCACAAAGTAATAAGACTTACGTCTACCTCATAGTCATGAAGAACTATTGGATGATTTTCAACTAAGACATGCACGTGATCGGTGAAATAAGATATTTAACACATTGGACTAATTGATTTTAGTACTAAATTATTTTTCCATAGAAATGAAACAAAAAAGAATATACGTTGGAGAATCATCAAACATCTAAAAAGGAAAATGGATCCGATTTTTTTTAAAGATAACATTTTGATATGGCAAGCCTTTTTGCCAATAATAACGAAAGCAGAAAAGCTTCATTGCCAAGACATATTAAACTTACTTGGTTATTGCTGTTTGTGAAGTAATAAGAAGGTTTTAACGATTCGACACGTAAAGACCATATACGTATTCTGATGTTTAACAACAGTGTATATAGTACAAGAAACATGCCAAGACCTTCATGCTCTAATACACTGATTCTGTAATTTTGTTAATTATCTTACAGAATCAAAAGGTTGTTTCTCCACCCTTCTTAACACTACATCTCATTTTATAACTTGACTAACTCTTTTACTTCCAAAAGTGATACCTGTAGATTAACTCAAATAAAACAGATGTTATTTACTTTTCGCTGAGTATGCAAGGTAACCTGTTGTTTTCGATTTAACATATACACTCAAACATTTTAGTTTTGTCATAGAAGTTATAGTATTTCAATTTTACTAAAATAACACCATGATGAAGATCAAATGTTTTTGAGAGGGCCAATAGAACTAATATAACTACATGTCTGTCATCTAGTGCACGTAACGTAAAATCTGTAACATCTAACAAAGTAGTGGAAGTGCTATGTGATTTAGAAAGTCAGATTGGAAAGATTGCCGAATGGAAGCGCTATCAATATGACAAATAATTTGTTCGTACACTAACTTTTCGATTGCCTTAGAAAATATTGGCAATATACTGATTGGTCTAAAGTCATTAATGAATTTTATAGCAGTCTTTTTGGTAACATTAAACCTTAAGTTAGTTTTCAGGCAGTAGAGAAACTGGCATTAGTTAAGGAGTGATTTATTGTGTTAATGGATATATTATGGCAGGCAAGGCTTGTTTCAGCATCCTGCCAATGAACGTTTAGGGTAACATACATTAAACAATGATCGGATGAACTGACCCCACATGGTTCGACCAATTCAGTTCTATCAGTGATGATTAAATCGAATAGATTGATCACATTCAGTTATTTTGGTAGGTTATTTAATTAGTTGAGTAAGGCCGAAAGTATCCAGAATGGACTTTAAATATTTCGTTTCAGCTTCATCAGGACACAGCTTATCTCTATTTAAGTCACCCAATAAGTAAAGGCTATCGACCTGTGGATATGTATGAGTTATAAAATCTTGGATAACTTACAATAAGGGGTATTTGGTGGTCTATATACTGATATTACACCTAACTGAAGCGAATTTACTTTAACAACCATAAGAAGACATTTTACTATTTCTGTTTTCTGTATTCAAACATATCTAATACTTGAATTTTGAAGATAATACAATTCTCCACCTCCTTTAGGTTGCCTATCTTGTCGGAGAATAGAATACTCAGGTATTTGAATAATGCTTGAATCTAATGATTGATGAGTCTATGATTATGTATCTACAAAAATTGCGCACTGCAATCCGAAAGCAATAACCGTAATTCATCCATTTCGGTAATAATGAAACGAACATTAAGGTCCATAATTATGAACCCAGATCTTCGTAGTATGTTTGGTATTCCCTCAAATATACCATGTAGAGTACTCATTACTGTACTCGTTCCGGTATTCAAGTACTCAGGAATGCTACTTTGTATATTAATCAAAGATAAATTTAGACGAAACTTTTTCTATGCAAGTATAGTATAACGAAAGAACGTTAGAGAGTAAGCTCTAACATGTAAACGTTCATTCCTAACAATCTGGGATATAGACATGGTATATATGTTCTGATAGTACACAACCAGAATAGTATAAAGGTGGAATCCTTGCGGTAGACGGCAAAGGGTATGGAAGTTATGGGGGTTTAACTGAGCAGCCGGTCGCAACACTAATTCACTACAATATCTCGTAGAGTTGTTACGTAACACAGGTGCAGTGTAAGTACAACTTCGAAATTACCATTTCCAAGGTCGGACCGTGGATATGTGCTTAACGCGTCGGTTTGTTTAGTGAAAGGATCCGGGTTTGAATCGCGGCGGCCCAAGAATGTTTTTTCTTTCAAAACACATGATTTATTAATTATTAATTGCTTTCTTGCCCCTTTCGTAGATTATCTAAAATTAGTGAACACTGGTTAGGTAAGGTAAGGTAAGGTTACGTTTGTACAAACTTTACCTTACCTACCCTCCGCAAATCCAAGGTCACTAAAATGCAAGAAAATAATTATTAAGAATAAACATGAACAGATAGAAATGTATTTTGAAAGGAAGAAACGAAAGTCTAAAGACACATAACGGAACTTGACCTTACCAAACACCCTAACTCGTGGTCACTAATCTAAGATAATCTACGAAATATGCAATAAAGCAATTATTAACAATAAATAAAAATGTATTTTGGAAGAAAAAGCGAAAAAAATTCTTTCCCTGCCGGGATTCGTACCCGGGTTCTTTCACTCAACAAGCCGACGCCTTAACCATATCCATGGGCCGACCTTGTAAATGGTGATTTGGAAGTTGTATTTACATTGCACGTGTTACGTAATAACGCTTTTACATATTATAGTGGATTACTGCTGTCACTAGTTCCTCTTATAAGCCCTTACAACTTCTATACCCTTTGCCGTTTGTTGCTAGTATTCCACATTTATACTGTTCTGGTTGTGTGCTTTCAGATCGTATATACAATGACTAGATCCCCGATTGCTTTTTGAAAGAACGTTTACTTGTTAGAAAACGTAAATATCTTCAGGGCTCTACCAAGGGTTAAAGTTCAGATGTAGAAAAAACGTTTATTATTGTTAATTACCACGACAATCACTAGATGGAAGCATGCATTTAAGTATGTATTCTCTTATAATTCCGTTAAGCAGATTACTTAAGTTTGAAAATAATAATACATTACGGTACTAATTTATAAAAGTTTTGAAAATGCGTTCGTAAGGAATTTCATGAAAGATGTTTAACACATTTGAGGCATAACACAATTATTTCCTGTGAAACATAACTCGAGATTAATCATAAAGTTGCCGGAACATTCAGAAAAAGTTCTCTTACAGTGTCGGTGAGCTTTGCTTTCATGTTTTTATATCATTACGCTGTGGTAGTCATGACTTCTGCTATTGCATATTCTGCGTTCAAGAACACTAGAAAAAGAACTCAATGTCCCGTGTTTGGTGCACCCTCTGAACTTCCAACATCAATGTTACCAACGGATGATGTGTTGAAGTGATATTTTCTTCACGATTTAAAATTTCGAGTCAGAAAAAGATCCGAGTGTGTTTGAAATTGCTAAGACACTGACTGAAAGAATTGAAAACATCTGGAGACAAGCTTGTATTCCAATTTTATCTAGTAGTCGTACAATTAAATTAATTAAAAACTTTCACAGCAAGCATTTGCACCTAATTAGATATCCCAAGCAGAAACAAAATGTTTAGGAGATTAATGTGAATAAATTTAAAGAAGAGGTTGGAAAATTATTTGATATTTTTGCCTGTAAATATAGTGTACTCCACTAGTGTATTTGTGCTAAAGTAAAGCAAATTCCATCATTACAAAAATTTTCATTGAAGATCAAAGAATCATAAGATAAATGTGTATTGGATCAATAGATATTACAGGAACAAGAAGAGAAAACACGACGAAGTAAAAAGGAAGCTTTGAGAATTTCGACAATTCTGTATACGATCTGACATTTCTTTTCATGGTGTCGCTTTCAGCGACAATAGGAAAACTGACGATTCTGACGAATCTATAGAAACAGAACCGGACCCTGTTGTAAAATAATTACTGAAACGTCATTAACCACACGATCCTCTGTACGTCAAATGAGGTTACCTCTTCCCACTGTTGCAAGAATGTGTGACTAATATGGGCTTCCAGACCGGTCAGGAGCAGCGATTGCATCATCTGTAAACGTTTCAAATATTTTCTTATACATACTACAAATCTGTTCGAAAACTGAATAGTTTTAATATGGGTAGCATATGAAAGGCATTAATAACTTCTTATTTTGTAAGTGTCCTTATTACTTTATATTCCAAGAAAATAATTGTGATATGTAAATCCATTGATTTCTGAATACCTTTGGAGTTCTTTAATATGGAAAAAAAATATAATAATGTAACCTCAATGAATTTCGAAAACTGGGTGTTATAGAAACACGAGTCGTGGCTAAGCAGCATATTTTATGCTACTGCGAATATTATACATGCTATTCAAAATTAGAACGTATTACTGAGTATGTCTGAACTTATGTATTGCTAATTATAAAATTGATAATTGTTCGAAATCTTTAAGTATTATGATCAAGAAACATATTTAGTATCTGAAATATTTTATTTGAAGTATTCTGCCATTCTGTTCTTTATCCCAGTATACCAGAAAATAAAATACATCCCTGTCTCCTTAGAATTGTAAAATAAGTTACTACCACTTTATAAATATTGTATAATGAAATGCAAACCGTATTTTTCTTATATACGCACCTATATTTACATTAGCCACAAGGGCAGAATCGAGAGCAAAGAGACAAAAGCATAATAAGTGAATCCCACAAATCTTTGTGAAGAATTTGCGTATCGTTAAGAGCCTTGAAATACATTACATTGGCTAATTATCAACTAATGATGGTGAAAACTACAACACATCTGATAAGTAGTGAATGTTCGCGATGTTATAGCAAAAAAAGAAGTCAATAAACCAGGGTTTTTATGCATCGCGAAAATAAAAATTTTCCTGTTCCCCCCCAACTTTCCGCACTTTTTCCCGACCTTCAAAACTCTAGCTCGTACGGAGGTCAATTGGGTCTAGGATGTTTCGGTGTACGGATATTTCGTTGTGAGAACGTTTGGGTGGAAAGGCGTTTCAGTGTATGAAAAGTGTTAATTTAAATTTATGTTAAAATGTAATTTGTATATCACCAAAAGAGAGGAAATATGATAATAGCTTTTAAGGAGAACAGTAGTCTATCGCTAAATAAACAACGTATGTTGGAGATGATTTAAAAGTTCAGGGACTGATATTTAGCAATGTTGTCCAGATATTTTAATTCTTAAAGTGACACATCCCAAACGTTGAGGGGATGAAACAAATAAAATGCGATAATCTCAAACTTGTTTACTATTCCAAACGAAAGAAGGAAGAATAATTATATACTGATCAGTTTTTTAAAAATATATTGTCTCCATTTTACTCGGTACTGGTTTGCTAATTCTGGAGGAAAAATATATGAAACAGAAAATTATCCACATACTACATAGCCAGTATTTATATTCTAAATTTCTAGGGTAGATTTGGTGATCTGGCAGTCGCACAAACTAAACAATACAAATTATCAAAAGTTTTATCTATCGTAAAAAAAATATGATGGAAATTAATAACTTATTACAACTGCTGCTTGACGTTAGTTTTTCGAACAAATACACTGTATTTAAATATATTCATTGAAAATATTTGAGTAAATTCGTTCGTCTCAAGTAACTAACTCGTTTCATGCTTAAGCGAAATCTTCGAGTACATTACGTAGCCAGGACGATTATTTTTTCCATGTTCGTTTGGTTTAAGCTTCATAGAAAGATATCAACACATTACTTGCGCGCGTTTGTTTCAGAAAAGATTCCGAGACTTCGTCGAGTAAACCACTGATCTTTTACGACATGGTCAAAGGAAGTCCATGTATGTCCTCAGACGATCCAATGCGGATTTGATATTAGACGCAAATCGTTGGACCAACTATATAAAAAAGTACATAATAACTATAAACTTCCAAACGATATGTACACAATTTTCTGAGCCAATTTGAGTGATGGAACGTAATAGGATTTCGAGAAAGTTACATCAGAAAAAAATTGGAATGCATGTGATTCTTCTACCCCAATTTGAGCGAGTTCTGAAGAATTCGTCGAAACGAGGATAGCCGCTAGAACTACTCAGCAATTGTTGATAACAGATTGGGTACAGTGCAGTTTATAGCAGTCAGCTGCTGTGCTGTATATAGGCGTATCTACGTTATGTATAATTTATTCTGCCAGAATTCTTTATTCTGTGGTAAACAATTCATGCAGGCACTTCAATAAACACTTAGCTATAGCAAGCAAGTAAATTTGTTGCGAAAAGCATTATTGTTTTCTTTCTTAAATACACATTCGAGTTGACCAACACACGAGAACATGGCGGCATGTAGAGGAATACGAATTGCGTCAATTCTTATGATAAAGATATTTTATTAAAAAATCAGAGGCATAAAGTAGAGAGAGTTAAGACAGTTTAGTTGAACTACAAAAAAAAGCTATTATCTATGGGGAACTTTTAGTAACTTTCGCTTGGGCCTCTTACGATTATGAAAGCGATGCTAGTTAAAATTCATATCCATGCTCCAGCGATTCGAACCCACACGACTAAAAGGTCGACAGTTAAAATAAGACGTTAATCTTTTTTATTATATGCGACGCACATGACTTTTAACTCCATGTTACCGCATTCAACGTGGAAGTAGCGAAATAGTTCTACATACTTTTCGCTTTTTCAGTCTCATTTTACACTTCCATAACAACACTTTTTATTTAGCGTTTCGCTACTTTCACGATCGTTGAAAACATTAGATTTCTCCTGTAATGGGCTGCATTTTTACTTATTTGTATGACACAAGTGGATATTAAAGCATTACACATTATGTACCAAAGCAACCAACGGAATTTGCTTCAGAAATGTTATGAAGGGCCTAGCTACTACTTAGAAAAGAGAATTTAACACCTATGAGGTAAGGTGCTGTTTATGATCGTTAAGAAATGTAAAAATTATGTTAGTGAAAGGTCCTTGCAATTATATCGCTTACTCCACGTTGGACTGAGCACATAGAAAGAGTATTAAACGTCATGTTAATTCCGTATAAGGAAAATTAATCTAACTTCTCTTTCTCACTCAACATTAGTTCCGTGTATTTGTGGCAGAACACGTGGCATTCATAACACAAAATGAGGCCATTACTATTATCTGCATTGCGCCATCTTTGTATATGTTGATTAAATGACGGGTGTATTTATTTAAATAATTATTAACATTTCTAAAAAGAAATATTAAAATCATAAACAGCAAGATTTTGCCCGCGGCAACTATGTTCTGGTAAAAAAAACGAAAATGTTTTAAAATTTCTGGCTCCATTTGCAAGGGTCTGCATCTCTTTTAGGCACGTCTTACTACATAAAAAATGCCTGGTGCAGCAAATTGAAGGTTGAAACAATACATTCACAGAAAAAATACCCATACTTAATATTACCTTACTTTTCCACGTAGTTGATGTTTTCAATGAAACTCTATGGCTTTGCCAGGTCTTTTACGTGTAAGCTGAATTCCCTGATATTTCAGGTTTTTTTTCCTTCAGGTTAGTGAGAATGATACCTTGCTAGCTGCTAATCCAGAACGCTGTAGTATTTGAATTTTTAACACTAATTTATTAATTTTCTTAATGTATTCTAAAACACATTTCGATGTATATTTAGTTTCGAAAAACCCTTACGAACGCTGTATAATCAAATAAATATTGTTCACTGTTAAGTGTCCTATTTGTACCTACGATTTGGATTGTACATGCCATTTTCTATTGGTAAAATCACGACGTGGGCGCACTGCTGTATTTTTGTCTTTCTCTTTGTCCAAATGAGGTGATGTAAAATATCAGGGAAAAATGAACGGCGAGTTAAAAGTTTTTGTTTAATGTTTCGTGCTACTTTAGAAAAAAGTATCTTTTAGCTATTTAGGATCAACTTTCATTATTCAATAACTAAAAAAAATATTTAAATGTTAGTTTTTGAAACAAATGTACCTTCAGAAGAATAAAATCTGCATTGGGACTAGCCGAAGCAGAACTGTGTTCCATAAATATATATGGAATCGATTCCAGCTTAAAGCCAATACCTTATATTGCATTGCGATGGAACTAGTGATGTACACGCCCGAAAAGAAAACGGAAATTAAAGAAAAGGATTATTTTTCCATGAGACAAACCCTCTGGTTTTAATGATGAGATTGTTCTTTTTTTGCTATATCATCACGAATATTCACTACTTAGCAGATACTTTCTGGTTTTTACCAACTTTAGTTAATAGTTTAGTGACCAAGGTGGGGCCAGTATGGGCAGCGCCCGTCCTGGAATAATTTTTGCTATTACTGGAGTTTTTCACTATGCTATTTCCCTGTACCAGTATAGACTCACAATTGGAATTAAATTAGTCTGGGGAAATAAAAGAACTTTTGCATAAACATATCATGTAGTTATCAAATGGAAAATCAGCTATTGTTTATTAATAGTGATTTTATAATTATCATATTAATTCATGTTTGCTATAGCATTTTGTTTGCTATAGTCTGTCATTCTCTTCATTGCCCTAGTATTGAGTAAAATAACAAGCTTCTGGCAGTTATTACTTACATATATCTGCTGGCTTACATATATCTGCAGTTGCTATGAAAGACTGATGCTACCGAAGTTGAATTAATATTATGCCAACCGAAAAACATCCTTATTGCATAGACTTCAAGCATTCCTTAGCATACAACAGACCAGTTGAAGTAATTTACAAAATTTATTAACCCTCTTTCCGAATTGGCACTTTGTTCCGTTAGGTACCCTTTCTCCGTCGGATGCACCGTCGATGGATATCCGAATTCCCCCTTTGACGGAGCATTGAAGTGAATGGAGCAACGGAGCAACAGATGGTCACTTGATCCTCCGTTCGGTTGCGTGGTGCTGCCAAGTTGAAAAGGAAAACAGAGCGGGATATTACATGCCAAAATTTCTTCTTCACTTGGGAGTTGGGACAAATGTGTAGAACTGATCACGTGTTGCAAGTTTAAAACAGTGATTCCGCCAGACCGCCCTGTGGGGCTGTTTACCATAAAAGTATAGACAACAAACCCAACTTAAAAATTTTTGCTGTGAAAAATCGATAGAAACCATACAATACTTCACTTTCACACTCCCAATTTTGACTTTACACCCCCTAAACTGAAAATCCTGGCGGAAACACTGGTTTGAGATGAATGACCGTGACGAAATATTTGAATGTAAGTACTTTAATAGTTTAAGATTTCATTTCACATTATGTTATCGATATTGTACCATGTTTTGAGTGTTATATCTTCATGATCATTGAATAATTTTAACTTCACAATGTGAAAATATTGGTGGTTGGATTTCCCCAGTGGGCTTCCACGTAGATATTAATAGATGAGAGGGTAACAACATATGAGTAGTTTATTTAAGAATACTAAGATTAAGAACTCCTATAATTATTTGATGAGTTATTAGAACTTCAAATGTGTAACGCTGTCAAAACTCACGACTTGGGTGGTTATTCATAGATCCTAGTATAACATTATTTAGTGACTCAAGTTCATAACACGCACTTATCTTGCAAAAACTTTCAGAATAATAAGCAGATTGTGATCATCCTTCGAAAAGCTATCAATCTTTGTCTGTTGTTATTTAATATATGCCGAATACCTACAAGTACGGGAATTCTACGCCTATATCTATCTTCATCCATGTTGCTTTTTGCCATATTCACTTCGCATCGAACTACCTTGATTTCGCATTGCCCAATACTCACTCACATAACGCACAGAGAGTTTTCAGCTGTTTCCAGACTTGGATGACATCTGTGGTTAAAATTTTAAACACTTATGTAATTTGGATAAGTGTGCATAACGGAAGTGAACGGGACATAGCATAGCATAGAGAATATACCTTGGCATAACGGAACGGAACGCAGGACCATTGAATTCGGAAAGGGGGTACGAAATATCTACTCTCGCACTAACAAGTATTAAGGAAAGTAACTGTGATTAATGGCTCCCCAATATCGATAAAGCTTTGCCAGTATTGGACAGATATTCTCCTAATATCCTGTGCTGCTACAGTAACTACTTACAAAAGACATTAAAAGATATTTGGTTACAAACATAATAAAACAAGAACAATCAGTGAGATATCCTAATCATTACTCGATCTAGTTATCAGTGATAACATTAACATAATTCTACCCCATGGAGATCCGTATCTCTCATAGCTTCCTGATTTATGTGAAGTTAACATAACCTCTACAATTAAAGGAGATTAAAATTAAAATGCCCTTTAAGAGACATCCACTTAACATGTAAATAAGCCATTGACTGGAACGCGTGTGACTAGCGACAGGAACATCACATTGTGAAAACACAAGTTAATCGTGTGTGTAATAAAAAATTACCGTACCTGGCTTACCTAACCTCAACATGCGTTTGTTCACTAATTTTATTAATTTCCTAATGAGTTTATAAATATAAAAACAAGTAAGTTATTTTCATTTTAAAAAAAATCAAACAAAATATACACTAAGAGAAAAAAAAATCTCTATTAGAATTGCCTCTGAAAAAGTTTTGAGGCATGATTTAAGTTTTCTCGGTCTGAGCCAAAGATGCCTAAAGGCCATAAGTGGGCGGAACATTTCTCTCGTATATATACGCGCTAATGGAATATATTAAATTCCTAACGTAAACAATTTTTTTTGTACACTCTACACTCAATTTTGGCCCACTAAAGGTGCAGTTTCGTTTGTGCGATTGGCACATACGAAGATCGCATTCAGCGAACACGAGGGACGGAGGCATGCAATGGGGTAGTTTCGTTTATGCGTTTCCGCGCGCGCGCCCTACTATCCTTAATACATTTATATGATTTACTTTTCGCGCAGCGCAAGTTTAAGATCTTTCTGTAAACAACATTTCTTACAGTACCCAAATTTTAGACGTGATTACTAACAACTATAATAATAATATAAACAACATTTTAATTTAACTCAACTTTCATTCAGTTTAAAACAATAGTGTTACTTCAATTCGCTTGTATATTCTGCTGCCATCTATTGAGCATCAAACCTACTACAAGCTTGCATGTATTCTCTTTCTTTCGGGGTTTACCAACCATTTCATATCATTTTCGTCCAATTCTTGACGTAGCTTTCAATCCTCATCTCTGCTGAAGTTCATATTTAGCACAAAATACTCAAGATTCAATGAAAACACGAACGTAAACTGCGCATAATATCATGCAACGATTGCGACTGCTGCAGCTTGACTGCTCTCCGAAGGAGTCGTTGCACAGTTGCTAGCGACACCATGCGTCCGACGCGCAAACCAAACCAGCTTCACTGATTTCCCTTCAACGTGTCAATGCAGTGACGCGTGCAGCAGTTGCTTGCGATCTTCGTATGCGAAAATACAAACGAAACTGCACCTTAAGAGCGTTTCTCTTAATGATCAACCAGTGGTGACTGGTCAATTACTGGTGCGATCAACATACACTTATATAAAAAGATCCCTTACGAAAATCAGGAGCAACTTCTACTGTAAAAAAAAAACGGGAAAAACGTTTTCGTGCTACTTCTTTGGAAAATAACTTTTTTTTTTTACTCTTACGGGGTCCCAGACAACATTTTATGATCAATGAATTAGCTAAAATGTTAGTTGATGTTCAAAATATGTATTTAGAAAATAAAATTCGCAGTGGGACTGCGTCTGACAAAGTTTTGAAGCATTATGTAAGTTTTCTTGGTCTAAGCCAAAGATGCCTGAGGGTCAGAAGTGAACAGAACGTTTCTCTCATGTAAAAGGGTGATAATGAGATATATTGCATTCCTAATCCAAAAAGAAAGTTTTTGTACATCTTTTAACGTAGTGGATATTGGTGATGCAAAGGCAAAAAAATTAAAAAAAAAAAATATTATTTCGTGAATAAAGCCGGGACGTTCTGCCTCGTGAAAACACAACAACAATTTTTGCTGTTTTTTATTTTAAAAAATCCGGTTTTTCCCGGCCTTTAAAACACTACACAAACGTACCCTTGCACACTATGTAGAAAGTGTTAACTTATAGGTTCAAGTTAACTTCATAACGTTTTCTAAGTAGTAGAGGTACTGAAACATTTTTTCCCCTTGTACATAGCGTATATTGCTTTTGGTAGTACTTTTGGTACATCTTGTACAGCATGATCAAAAGTTGTAGTAATGATGAACGCAAAATAAACTAGAACTATGTTCTATACCATATGTGCAAATGAGTACAATGTATGGTCTTGGTGCCTTAAAGCAAATGGTCTAAGGAACGCAATAAATCAAATCAAATCAAATCTTCACGTGGCGTACGGATTCTCACCTGCTTTAACCAACTTACGATATAGGATATACATACCCTGCACTACACCGTAATACGACAGATCCATAGTTTTCAATGATAATACTGATCCGTTGTTAATTCACTCCAATAACGGATTCTAAAATAAAAGTTGTCAAATCATCTAGAAAATGCGGTGACCTAAACCACATAGTACAGATTGAAAAAAAAAAATAAAATAAAAAAAAGCTCGTTTTACTGACTTTTTTATTTGATCACTACTAAGCACGCTTATACATTTGATGTTTTGGTTTAGTAAAATCAAATGTTACGTTAAAAAAATGTAGAACAAGCGTGTTCTTTACATTAGGAAAGTCATTAGCGCCTTTATCTAGTCATTAATTCGCTCCTTAGTACACGAGAGAAAAATTCCGTCCAATTATGGCATTTAGGGATCTTGCTGGACTTAGACGGAGGAAATGCAACGAAACTTTGTTACAGGCTGTCCCAATAAATGTTTTTTTTTAAACTATTCTAACTATTTCAAACATCACCAAATAATTCCAGAGGCCCCATAATAATAAAAAGACTATTTTCTTCAAAGTAGCCTGAAAAAAAAAAACGTTACCGGTTTCCCCTTTTTTCCAGCATTCAATTTTCTCGTTTTTTTACATCACTAGAATCACAGTACAAAACGCTAGAAAGTATAAATGTTAGTATTTAGCAAGCAGTACAGGCAATTTTCGCCAAATATATGCCATGTACCTTTGATCAAAGAGGAGTGAGAAACTAAATGTAATTACATATATCTCCTCAACAATCCTTTTACACCTATGAAGTGAATCAAATAGTGTTAAAAGTTCCCATAATATATCAACAGATTACAGTATAAATATTGTATGCCCTACATTTCAGTTCCTTTTTAGTGCTTCGAAGCACTTTATCTATTCACATTCACGTAGATAATAGACTTGGATAATAGAATAGCCTCCAGCAAACCCATCCCGACACCAGAAATATTGACAAGCATCTGCCGACAGCATTTGAGAAACAGCCGAATACGTCCGAGAGATCGCGAATGGCTACTACTTTCTGGATGTTAGCTTGTAGCAAGTGCTTGCGGTGTTTGGGGGACAGCTCTATTGACATGCATTTTGCACTTTGCAGAGAATAGTGTGCATTCGTGTGTGTGTGTGCGTGTGTTTGTCTTAAAAAAAAAAACATTGAACGCCGGTATAAAAAGCAGAAGAAAACGTTTCCTCCAATTTCTCGTGCTACTTAAAAAAAAAAACGTTTTTTTTGCTATTTCGGAGCAGCTAACATTATTTGAATGTTATTAAATAGTTAAAATGTTAGTTTTTGATTATTTTTCTTAAACAATTCGTTCTAAAGAGTAAAATATAATTTTGTTTATGAATGTCTAAAAGAAAAGCATCGGGGTTTCTTTATCGTAAAGTCACTTTATAAATTCTTGAACTTTGCGCTCCGCATGCTTTTCATTTTAGTTATGGATAAACACAATTATTTTTTACTTTTATGTAGGAATTGTTTACCAAAAATATGTCTTTAAAATGTGTTTTATTTTTTTTCGAGTTATTTTGGGGTTCTGATATTTTTCCTGAAGCTTATACTTTGTGACCCGAATCCTAAAGTGTTCTAAAATCAGTCAAACTCCACATCTTTGCAGGCTAGTATTTATTTTAGGATAAAGAAGTCCATATTAAAAAAAAATATATCGAAATATATCAATATATAGAAATATATCAAAGTAGCAATGGAATATTTGTATTGCCAGCCGACTTACGTCGCTGTTCAAATTGTCATTATTGTATTACGTCAGGAAATTATTTAAATTAAGATTGCAAGATCTGAGGGCAGCACGAACCATTCTGAACACTACAGAAATGTCTGTTAAAAGGTTTTTAAATACATATTTTCTTAAACAATTCACACTAAAAGCTAAAGAATAATTTTGTTTACGCATGACTAAAAAGAAAAACGTGTGGCGCACCAATTGAAGAATTAAGAAAGCAGCTATATATAAGAGCGGGCCCCATGCTTTTCTATTCCGTCATGCGTAAACAAAATTATTCTTTACTTTTTAGTACGAATTGTTTAAGAAAGCATGTCTATATAAAGCTTTATTATTGTTTCATTTTTATTATTATTCCCGTTCGCATTTCGTCCTCACGTCCACATTTCGATAGCTTCCAATTCCCTTTATTCCTCCTCTTGCAGAGTTTCAGCTGTATTAAACGAAAATCTCAATACAAAATAATTAATATATTAAAGAAAGAATTACAGAATCAATTAAAATAGCATTTATAAAAGAACTAATTAAGAAATCTATAAATATAAAGAAAACCTATATTTCTCTGTCTCTGATAATTATTCTTAAACATCAGTATAAGCTCATTATTTACTTTGCTCCAAACATTGATTTTTAATAAGTATTGAAACGTTGAACTGGCACACACAAAGAATATTAGAATTCTTTAAAGATCAGGTGCATCCGGTACACAAATATACCTGAGCCAAAGATGCCTAAAGGCAAAAAATAATATTCAAGTTCAAACAGTTAGAACATGTAGTTTTATAAACATTGTATACTAATTTTATGATTTCCGCACACAACTTAAAGAAAACTGCCAC
>JAGDQP010033854.1:5552-20449 GCA_022664845.1 Lepisma saccharinum | reverse complement strand
ACCGGTATTTCCTCCCTCGATCTAAATTAATTTTTTTTACAGTGATCACAAGGATCTGGAATCCTCTTTCCCAGATATTCTTAAATCTGGAAGGCATTTCTGCGCCGCTCGTCTGGGGTGTAGAAAATGTTTGGAGCTAGAGGTTAGGTTAGATGCGTTGCGTGGGTACTCTAGGCTCCTGGCGACCCTATTTGTCCGTGTGATCCACTTTTGGGATCATTAGGCTGGGGGTGCCGTTTTCAAAACACTGCTTCAAAATGCTTCAAAATGCATTTCTTTCGACACTAAAATAAAGAAGGTTACGAAGTTACAAAGTATTATCATAAACTTTGTAGTATAAACTTAATTTGATTGCAAATCAATCTGAATGTAACAAGCAAGGTCATTAATAACTATTGAATATATTACCGCTTAGTGTGAGCTCATAAACGTTAATATCTTCTCTGTATGTGGTCACAACGTTTTCTTATTTCATATTGCACTGCTTCGCTTTTGGACAGCATAAGTATACCTTAAATATTTGAGATTCGTTGCAAATAAGCAAGGATTAAACGAAGGTGAGGTTTTGAAACATTTGGTAATTTTGCATTAAACTTCTAAAAACAGGGAAGGCAAAGGCTACTTTACATTTAGTAGATCGAACCAGCTATTCGTACACGTGGAAGATGTAGATTTCATAGAGAACGATACAGATGCACTACAAGGTAACGCCGATGCCTCTGTAGACGTTTGCAATGAAATAGGCATACAATGAAGGTAGGCAACAGGAAATGCATGGTAACAAACGGAAACACGCCGTATTAAGGAAATACAAACATGATAATTAATAATGTGATTATCGAATAGGTATATACACTTAAATACTTGGATGGATATATCACTAGAAACAAGGGGTCACGGAAGAAATTAAAAGTCGATTAGTATTGAGCAGCACATGTTTCTGTTCAGTTCAGAAGCTGAACTTGCAAATTATATAAAGAAAGCTGAAATCAAATATATACAGCAATACTGTTTTGCCGGTAACATTTTATGGTTGCGAGAATTTGAATTCGAACCTGGCAGACGAACATAAATTGTGTGCATTTGAAATTAAGATATTAAGAAAGATGTACGGGTCGAGATGGGATAAGATGAGCCGCGAATAGATAAGACTGTCTCATGAAGAACTCCGTACAGGGTATGATTCATTCGATATTGAAAGAAAAATTTAATTGAAGGAAATAGAAAATTCTTCATCGTTGTTGGGAGAATAATGTTAGAAGTGATCTTTGAGAGTTGGATTTTCGTCAAGGATACTTACTTGATCTTGACATAATAAATGGCGAACGTTTCTAAGTGCGGTTATGAAGTTTTGCGTTTTGCCGTCCATAGAGTTAAATAGTTTCTCTTATTTTTCTGGTAGTTATAACATAAGAAAAGCTGAAAATGACAATGAAGACAAATTTCGTTTATTCAGAGAATATATTGGATTTTGCTCAACTTCTAAAGACAGAAAATTAAATAAAATTGTATTTATATGTTATAGATCATCCGAAGCTGCGCCTCCTGGTGTATATTACTTTATGGCTATATTTCCAACAGTAAGATATAAAAGAGATGTGGTGTTTGGGAAACTGGAAATGCTGGGTACGTATTGGTCATATGACATTGGGAGTTTATGTATTAAATATAATTTTATGACACAACAAATTATCCTTGTTATATTTTGATGTTATATGTCCTTATGTGAAATAACACGTATTGAACGCATATCTACAGTAGTTGCTTTCGAATTTGTATTAATGTGTTCATCTTTTGTAATAAAACGTTTTCATTATACACAACATTTCTACAAATCATTCGTTGATTTGCCTTCAGGATACATTTTCTTTTAAATTCTTTTCCAGACTTCAATTACCTTTCAAACTGAGCATGTATATGTTAGTAATTGTGGGTTCTAAAATGTATACTGGACAGGAACTCTTCAATCTACGGTAAAATTTAACGTTATGATCACCAAATCCAAACTTCCCCAATAATCGCACCACGGTTAAATCTAATAGCTAAGGATAATGGCACAGCGGAAAGTAACCTAGAAATAAGTGGGTCACGGAAGTTGCCGAATGTTTCTGTTACCAGCGTCCGTCTACTTGTGTCATATAGTTGTGCTAGCTCGGAACGGGGTAAGAGGAATTGGATGAGTCACATATGGGAACGAAGAGGCGTTATGATGATTTTATAACCTTTTACTTGAGCGTAAAGAAGCTGTATGGGGAGCCCTTAACAGTCTGTCATGCCATACAGCTTTATTTATTTTATCTACCTTCTTAATCTTAATTAAGCTCCAAAAATGTTTTTTTTTTTGTATTATTTGCGATTTTTAGAGACCTATTCACGCTTTGTTCCATGGTGAGCGAAGTTAGATCACCTGAACCTGGAAATAAAGTTCCGACAGTTGAGTGAGTGAGTGAGTGGGTTGTTATTCACGTCCAAAATAAGCTGATAAGCTTCTAAGAAAAGAACCTACAGCTTTCGGTAAAGTTGGTTTCGAAACACAGCGTTCAATGAACCCCTGATGGAACCAAAGCTGTGACTACGAGAACAGAAAGGAAGCGCGATATCCTTTGGCGACTCTAAGGTCTTTGACTTTTGAGGCAATGATATTTTTCTTTCGGAATGCGTAAACGTTTCTCAAAGTTTATCCCCATAAATGTTAACAGTATTATACATGCTGCTGTCGTAAGTACCTACAAGATAGGCTAGAATTTAATTGACAGATGATGTTCTAGTTATTATTCACAGCGTCTATTGCCTAACATTAGTCTAAGTAATGAAGTAACTGGAATGTCCTCTTGCTTTACTAGTTTCTGGAGACTCTGCGACGACGATCTATTGATTGCTGGTTTATCTATCCTAACTCACACAGGTGGATACTGAATGCTTTTTCTTAAATTTGTGGGGAGTAATCGAACGATCAATTAGCAACACCGTGACAAGTCAATTTCGAATACCTGGGGTGTACGAAGGAACTCTTAGTTTCAACGTGCAACGAGGAGTGCGCATTCTCTTCATAAGGACTGTGTGGAATTCATTGAAAGATATTAGCATCAAATTTGACTGCCTTAACAAACTTCCATAGGCCTTATAGAGAAGCTCTCTGCGAGGGCAAGAACTTAAGTATGAGAGAATACTTGGTTGTGCCACACAATTGTAGAAACATAGGAACAAAAAATAATGCTCTACAAATGTGACCAAATGCCAGTGTTAAACTAAACCATATTTTTGAAACTGAATTGACCCCACAACTAAACTTAATCGTATCATGAAGTATACTGTTCAAATTGCAATATTGGAACCTATCAATCAAAGATCGTATGAATTCCTTAAACATCAAGGTTTCGATTATACCATAGAAATCGTTAAGCAAGCGTGAAATTTATGTTTCTTTGTTAATGATATTAGAATTTGATGAAACTGGCCTTCTAGGTACTTACGGCAACAATGTATAGATATCCTTAATACGTGAAAAGAATGGAACAATACTATGTTTAACGTTTGCGGTGATTGTATACCATTTTAGTTTTTAATCTGAAATCAAATTTCAGTGAAGTCATTGGTAATCAAAGCAAGAATATACTTTATAATAGTACTATAAACAAGGTATCTGAGTAATTAACATTCAGACTGATTTAAACGCACCAGTAATCGACACTTGAACTGAAAAATTGTAAAATAAGATTTTTTTCTTAAGTGCAGGAATCCTTTCAACTACGTGGGAAATTTAATATAATATCTTGTGATGCCACTTAATATTATTCGCAAGTCATTAGTTTCATCTGGTATTTCTGCCATGATTTTGAAATTAGATCCATGGTCGCACCTACTCTTCCATGTATTTTGTTAAGCAAATGATTAAGGTAAAAGCTCTCGTTGTTTATTCATGAAACTACAATAACAAATATGTTGTTGTTCTGCATTATTATGTATTACGAAATATCTTTATTTCAAGCATATAAATGGGCAAAACATCTATAACGTAGATCTTTTATACAAAGCAGAGGGTATCCATTACCGGTACAGCAAAGTAAGATCTTGTCCAGTTTTCGACAGTCACTATGCATTACAGGTTTAATCAAACCCTTGATTGGTTGAGTTGTTACTAATGTACTAAGCAAGCTGGTAAGCTTCTAAGGACCAGACATAAGGCTCTGGGTAAAGTGAGCTTCGAAACTCTCCGTTGAATAGGCCTCAGCGGAAATTGAACCCATGAATACGCACGCAGAAAGCGATCGATATCAATTCTAGGATACTCCGAGGGCGTAATCATAGCACTGTTCGTTGTTTTATTTCAACCTGAGAATTATTATTTACTCTTCATGACCATTAAGTTTGTAATGATCTTTCTAGTCCCATTCTTTTTCTAACAATGGGTGTGCGGATGTCCATTAATGAAATGATTTGATGAAGTGTTGGACTACTTTTCATTAGAACTTATAATTTGCATTTTTATGGTCACAAGGAATCTATGATTGAGGCCGGGAGAGCGTAGGCGAAAGGAAGCGAGAAGGTGTCGGATAGGTCTAAGTTGAAGGTGCCATAAGGGCTTTGTATGACTGACGAACAAAATCTGTTAAAACCTCAGCAAGGATGGTCGGCCAACGGTTTCGAACTCAGGACCTTTAGAATGATCAGTAAGTGGTATTCCATTAAGGAATCAGATAATCGAAGAACAGCATTTAACATATAACGTTTATTACTCATATTCGAAACATCAACAATGACCATTTTAATTATTTTGAGTTAAACAGTACGTCCATTACTGGGTGTTCACAACTAGAACATCCAGGTTTTTTATGTCCATCACTGGTACAAAAACAATTTAGATAACGTGATTTACTTTTAAATTGTGTATATTAATGACAGTAATAGGTATAAATCACTGTAAGAAATCATGGAGAACGTGTACTTTTCTCATTTGGTCAAAAAAAACAACAAAAAAACGAACTGTATTGGAGCTAAAATTATAATGGTGAAAAGTATTGTTAAAGTGTCCATGACTGGTGCATTTATCTTAAATCGGAATGTATTATTGTTTTCATTTATGTTAGCGATAGAAGAAAAAATTAGAAATCCAGTATAATTTTATTTCAGTGTCTTTCGGAGGCATTGCAGGGTTCTTTCTTGGAGGAAGCATAATTTCAATAGTGGAAATCCTTTACTTCTTTCTCCAACGTTTCATTATGTACTTCTTGGTATCAATTAAAAGTGTGGAATTCCGTTCTATTGGAAGAGTTACACCGACCAGATTAAACAGGTTACCTGTGGTTGAAAGGAGAAATATGCAGGTTGCTCTACAGTCTCTCAGCTACGATCCATTGTCTACAGGAGTAAGGATAAACGTTATTAATATTAATCCAAAAAGTAATCCTATTTATATCATCACAACACCTAGGTAAATATATCTTCAATCATATGTTTGGTTTTAGTTGCTGGAATATTACATTCTCCCTCTAACATTTGTAGTTACTAGAGGTTTTTTCAAACTTAGCTACATTCCTGGGCTACATATGAAAAGCGTTCCAAAGGAAAGTTTTAATCCACATTGTAGGCAATGTAAGGATTAATTTAAGCATATTCAAAGGATTTACAATAAGCTAAGTCTAATCCAATTTAAGCTTTCTATTCAAGGTTAATGTAAAGCCAAGATCTTCAACAAAAGATAAAAGACTATCTCCGTATATGTCTAACGTATTTTTATCGTTGTACGTAATTTCAATCTTACTCTTACAAATTCAAGCCTAGAGAGTTGAAACTTTCAGGGAAGAAAGTAAATAATCAATTCAAGAGTTCTATCCGTGCCGACTTTTAATTTTCTTTGTTCTTCATTGTTGAAATCATTTCATTTTTGTTTTGGATATCCACACCTATCACAATGACACTCTTTCAACAATGAACATGAAACAAATAATTAATAAAAACGGCACGGATAGTCCATGCCTGAAAATGTGTCCATTGCCACAATTCCGGGGAACAAAATCCCCAAATGCTTTTTGAACAGATACTTGATCCAGTATGAGAAAACTGCCTGCTGGACTTTCGTCGGGCCTATTTTTTTTTACCAAATATGACGTCATCGATATGGCCGCCTACTGATTTCACCATAGCGATTTTAAAAGCTAATAACTCCACTATTGTTCAAGATAGAAACATAGTACTTGCTTTATTGTCAAAAATATACATTACGTGTTAATATGAAAATTAAAGTTTCCTAATCATTGCCGTCATTTTGAAATATATTACTTAAAAGTGGACAAACATCAAGAACACACTTTCAATTGTACTGTTTAATGACGTATAGCTTACGAAGTGAGCCAAATTGTGCATTTCAAATTCTTTCGAGCGGTACCTGGATCATAACAGTAAAAATAACGGAAATAATTTATTTTTGCAGTGCTACGTGTAGGCTTCTAATTTTGAACCCTCGGTGTATAACAAACATCACTTCAATTACCCTCACTGGAATGGTACCAAGAGGTTTTCTAGCTCACGGTACTACTAATATTTGAATTTGTACAACAGGAGTGGAAAACATTGATTTGTTTCATTGTAATGTGAAACCTGGAGCCCAATCCTTCCTGTTCACACCAACCTGCTAGAGTCGCTCTTTCTTTGTACTGTACATGTTGTAAAGGAGTTTTCTCTTCTTCCTTTCTGTAGTTAGGTAGCTTTACCAGGGTTTTGTGATTTAGATTTTGTTCTAGAGGTTTACCGATATTCCTGGGTCACATTGCTACTTTCTCCTGTCCTGTGATGCTTTTTGTGCTGATGTGTTTGACCATGGACCCATATATGTGTGTATCAACTCTTATCAGAGTCTTAGGTTTTAATTTTTCAACAGATATTATCCATTTCATTTTCGGTACTACGGTTTGTGTGCTTTCAACCCTCTGGTGCTAGTGACTTTTATTATATTATTTTAGTATTCTAAGTTTGTCTTTATACACGGACAATTAGTTTTAGTGATCTGGCAGCCATGTTCTGGCCGGGTTCTTGGCTGCCTGACCTGCGGTATATTCTGTTAGTTACACATCTCTCCATTTTCCTCTTATCTGTTTCGTTTTTCTTCCACTTGGAGGAGTTATCATGTTTTCTGCACTTTCCTAGTTGCCTTGTTCACATCTCATAGTCATTGCTTTCGTAACCGGGCTTTGTTGTTTAGTTTCCAGTTTGTATGTTACATATTACATTTTTGACCTTACAACAGATCTTTAATTACACTTTTTTTCTTTCATTTCGTTTATTTGTGTTGTATCTTGCATAAACAATTCCAAATATTTGTTTAGAAGATGGAATTCAACATAGATATATCTCAGGGCAGATCTAATCATACATACTGACGAAGGACATAGGTACGGATTGTTCAAGTAGCTATGCGACTTTTATAATTTCTTTCCACCCTATCTAATGCAGGTTTTACATTAGAAAAAGCAACTCCTTGTTTAGTATAGGAGGTAGTGGGTGGAATATTTCACATTTGGAGTTGACGTTTGTCCTTTTGACTTTTTATGCTGAGTTATAATTTGCTCCTGGTGTTTTCAAGTCACATTTTTCTAGATAGGAGATTCAATAGTCTCAAGTCTCCACGTGTGTTGAGTATCATCTTTTCTCTCCAACTATTTTTGGAGATAGTGCTTTCTGTCACAAGACTCACATGATAGTGTAATAATATGTTAGGTTTTGCAATGTTTTATGACAGCGTTATAATTTTCTTTTGTAGCCAATCACAGGCTCAGTTGCCGTATGGCCCCTTCTCTGTCTTTGTAAGCAAATGCCTCTTGAATTTCTTGTCCTTTGAGACCGTTGTTCACTGAGTTTGTGTCACAAGCTTTTATTACTTTGGTATTTCTTATTATATTATTTTTAATTTTATAACTATTTGCCTATTGGCAATTTCAATAATATTTTGGTCCTAAAAGAGCCTGTGTTTAGTTCTCTTCGTCCTTTACTAGTTATGTGTAATACAAAGCAGTTTATCGATTTTTATTGTTAGGTGCTGTCCTGTCTCTCCTCAAGCTTAGTTTACATCCTAAGCTTTCATTTTTTTTAAATTTACTTTGTACTATACAATGCTTCAGCAAGACGTTTATTGTGTATCAGCTTGCTGAACATTTTTTGAATTCATGTTTGGGTGTTATGTCTAATGTACCAGACAGTCTCCGAGTTCTTACAAGGAGGCTATTCGGAAACAATAAAGATAAAATAAGTTTACACACCACATATAACTACCTCTTAGTACGGCTTCGAATGTCTTGGAAACTTAAGGACCATAACCTATACATTTCTAGTATACTTTGATAAAGAAAAAGTAGAAATATCACCAAAACTGTACCCGTTAATAGAATTTTGAACAGACGACCCACTTGTACTTGTCAGAACAATCAACTTACTCGAAAAATCAAATTATCACTACACATTTTACTCTTTAGTACAACTGCAAATTTGTCCGCACAGATCTGTACTTCCAAGTACAAAGCAAACAAGCAATGGGGTGAACTGCCACTGTCTTGGCCCAACTACAGGTTGAGAGAAAGAATTCAGAATATTCAGCAAGCTGATATACAAAAACGTCTTGCTGAACCATTATGTAGCACAGAAGAAATAAATAAATGATGCCTTTGTGAATATATTAACAATGGCTACCATCAAAGGGTTGAAATCGTATTGCTCACAAACCGTAGTATCGAAAAGGAAACTAAAACTTAGGACACTGAAAATAGTTGATACACATATATGGGTCTATGGTCAAACACATCAGCACAAAAAAAGCATCACAGGACAGGAGAAAATAGCAATGTGATCCGGGAATAGCGGCAAACATCTAGAACAAAATCAGAATCACAGAACCCTGGTATATATAACAGCAAAAAGGAAGACGGAAAAACTTCTTTAGAACATGTACAGTACAAAGAAAGAGAAAATCCAGCAGACTGGTGTGAATTGGAGGGATCCGGCTCCGGGTCTCATATTACAATAAAACGAAATCAATATCTTCTACTCGTGTCCTACAAATGCATAAGTCAGTAGTACCGTGAGCTAGAAAACTTCTTGGTACCATTCCAGTGAGGGTAAACAAAGTGATTCTTGTTATACACTGTGGGTTCTCAATTAGAAACCAACACGGAGCACTGCATAAAATGAATTATTTCCATGATTTTTACAGTTAATATCCAGGTGTCGTTAGAAAGCTCTTGAAATGAAGATTTTTATTTATTTCGTGGAGTTTTTGTGTAAATATAGCTGTTTCGTAGATATTCGTCATTAAACACTGCACTTGAATGTATGATCAAGATTTTCTTTCCACTTTTAAGTACTATATTTCAAAATAGCGGCAGTGACCAGGAAACTTTTAGTTTTCAAATTTACACCTGGTGTATACTTTTCACAATAAAACAAGGATTTAGTTTATATCTTGAAGAATAGTGGAATTATTAGCTTTTAGATTTGCTATGGTGAAATCTGTAGGCGGCCATATTGATAACGTCATATTTTGTACAATCTACGCCCGACGAAAGTCCACCAGGCAGTTTTGAGATATTGTATCACGTATCTGTTCAAAAAGCACAGGGGTATCCCCACTGCTCCCGAATGGTACCAAGGTGTTGTGTAGCTCACGGTCTAGAACTCTTGTTAATTTTCTTCCATGAAAGTTTGAACTCTCTAGGCTTTAGTTTGTAGGAGCAACTTTGAAATTTCATTCAAAGATAAAAATACATTAGACATATTTACGGAGATAGTGCTGCCATCTTTTCTTGGAAGCCTTGGCTTTACATTAATCTTAAAAGAAACAAAATAACAAGACGTAATGTGAAAAATTGTGCTAGATTTTTTTTTTTGAATGTGTTATGTGAGAATATGTGGTGTGAGTGTGATTTTAGTATCAGTCCTGTGTATTGTGTGCTATCATCGGCATTATTTTACAGAATATAGAGTTCAAGATTCTGTAATTTTGAAATTCTATACTTAAGAGTATTTAATATTAAAACGAAAAGTATTTACAATAAAAAAATCTTATTTTGGAACATAACATGACTCCTGTGCAGTACCGTAACAATCGAACAGTACACACCTACTCAATAACACGCAACACGCGACCATCCTACTGCCGACTTTCTTTGTTCAAGAGCTGGGTAGAATAATTGGTTCATTGTGGTCAGAAGGTGAGTGACCTTCAGAAGTCTGCAGACGAATAAAGATGTAGTATGAAGACAGCTATTGTTTGAGCAGGTGAGGGTATACGACTAAATCGAAAGATAAAAAAGGAAACAAAAGTCAATGCACAACACCAGAATAGGAGTAATCCTTTGGTGTAGTCATTCAGAAACTCTTTTTAGTGTCTCTATAGTATCATATATATATATGGGGGGGGGGGTTGGGGGGGGTGTCTGTGTGTGTGAAGTATTAAGGTTAGAGAATGAATACTAGTTACTCGATATAGCAATATGCTTGTGATATTGTGACAGTCAAAACACCAGGAGCTCATCTCGAAACGAATATTGTTGCACCTCTTCCATGGAGCAACTAGACAAAGTCGAAAAATCATTTCTAAAATTGTCAATTCTGTAACAAACATAGGAAGGAGGTGCTTATTAACTTGTAATAATATTTTAATGTAACAGTAACTTATGACCATCTACAATGATTTCGATTTAGTTTTAATAATTTGTAATAACAATCCATGGCATAGCATGTACTATTGTTTAGACGATGATTGATAGTTACAAAACATTTCCAAGTATTATCAGTTATGATCTCACTTATTCTCAATAGTATCTTTAGTTGCGCAAGTGTCATGTTTGGAGGATGTTTATATTTAAAAACAATATACAGTCAGATTGATAGAAAGTGACCAATTGATTCAAAGTCCAACAATTGGATAAAATTGCAATTCAAACTATTTTTCACATAAAAGTTAAATATGATGTGTTTGGTACGTATGCTAGTATTTCGTTTTAGTAGTAAAAGGCTGTCATGACTAAAAAAAACAACACATACTTTTATAGATATGTGTATACCTAAGACGTAAAAAAACTTGACATTACTAGATAAATGTACGCTAAATTACATTCTGCTCAGATTTGATACATGTAGCGCTGGCTCAGGCTGTCATGTATTATGTTTTCAGCTTGGTAAGGATGTTAGACTAAATGTTTTTTAATGTCAGAAATGTAAAAAGAAACTGACTTTGTTTAAGTACATTTTGGTATATTAATCCTGCTTAGCGCCAACTTATTTTATCTATTTTGCTCATTGTGAATTTTGATTAGTTAGGCACCTGAAAATGTGTATTAATATCTGAAGACCAGAAGAAAGGAACGTGCCTTTTCTATTTTCTTGCTTTTACGCGAGAGAGTTTTATAAACCCTTTCTGATCATTACATACACGTACACATCAAATAAAGATTTGAAAAGACCTTCAAAGAAGAAACAGATGGTACTTTTATCTCAATTAGACTAAAATTTATAAACCAGTATCTAGTACCTAGTTTTCATATATTTTCCTAGTGCTTATAATGTTTTTACTTCATTGTCGCGAGCAGAGTGTTTTCATTTCTTATGAAATTTTTAAACGATTAATATTTGAATGTAATGATCTGAGATGTAAAGAATTAGGCGCAGTAGCATCTTTCTTTCTGCATCCTGTTTCGTACCATGAGTATTTCCTTCATACCTTCCAAACCATAGAAACGATGAATGGGAATTCTTGCTGTTTCTTGGATGTATCCTCTTCATTCTTCGTGCGGGAAATATCGCCCAAGCGATGCAATGTACAAAGAAATGTTAATACGTTAATTACCTTGAAGGGGAAAAACAAATGTCATGGAATATGATTTGTGGAGGACGTTTTCTAGGTCATCTGAAGATCAATGACATTCTTTATAGAAAAACGTATATTGCTTATTGCATAATCTGATTCGCAGTACAGAAATAAACAACTGTGATAGAAAACTGTTTTTGCCCTGTAGAGCACAGTTTTGGAGATATTTGAAAAGTAAACATTGGAACCAGAAAGTCATTTTATGGTGGAAAAGTAAACTTGTCAATCCGAAATACTGCACAAACGAAGCATTCTACTAAACGATCTGTTACAAATAAACAATAAAGACTTAAAGGGAGAAGGTAAATTCCTTGATGTAATTTTATTTGGAAGTTGTTTGTAGGGTCATTTAAAGGTCCAAGAGAACATTGCTTCGTCCGTCTGACGGTGACATATGTGTTTGTTTCGAATGTTTATGATGTGACCCCTGTAGGTAAGTGGTGACGCTCGTTTCCTTCTAACTAAAGGGTCTCGAGTTCGATTCCCGGTGGGGAACACATGTGGTTCGGAACCCACGTTAAACTTTAGGTCCCGCCTTTAGAAACTCCTTAGCTCGTTTAGGACCTTAATAACAATTCACTCACTCACTCGAATGTTGATGTACCCTGATAGTGATAGAACCTAGAACCCTTAGATAACTGTGCTAGGACTCTATCTACTATTCTTTTGCACCACGTAGTGAAACAGATGACAAACGAAATTCATATTGCACAAGCAATATATAGAACTACAGTATGCTACTAACCATTTTAACGAATATGAATGGTGCACATACAATTGACCCGACCGATCAAAAGTCAGCAGTACTTGAAGAAAGAGTGCACAATGAAAGGTAACCGTACAGCCGAGTGATTGGTGACATCATGCCACCAAGGTGGAATCGCAAAGAACAGAAAATAGTACACGTGGTACGAAGATAAGACAACTTGATACACGTGCAACCACCCATTTTCAAGTCTAGTGTAAACCGACTTGAAGTCGAGATATTCCGCTGGTAATGCTAACAGTATCATCATCATTGTAGTTCAGTTTACATATTCTTTACATTTGATTGTGTTATAGTGAGTTTAAAATGGAGCCGTTGTATGTAGAAGAAAAAGTTGAAATGGTTCTCATTTATGGTGAAGCTCGGAGAAATGTTCAACAGGTAATTCTGCTGTATGCTGAACGGTCTCCTGATAAACGAACTCCATAGGAAAATTCATTTTATGTTGCTCTCAAACATTTTAAGAGAAAGGAAGTGTCCAACCACAAGCACGGAAGCGCAAAAGAACCACCACAGATAAGACAACGAAATAGTAGTGTTAGGAGCACTGGCCTAAAACCCACAGGTAGGTTCTCGTTATCTCGAGATTTAGCTACCGTTGAAGGTGTTTCTAGAACCAGTGTTCTTGAAATATTGAAACGGCACAAATATCATCCATACCACATGCCGTTACACCAAGAAATTCATGGTGACGATTTCGTGAATAGACTAACATTTTGTATATGGGCACAAGACACACTTCGTGATGATAATAACTTTTATCTATTAGTGTTATTTTTTACAACTATACTATCTAAATATCATGGTGCAGTAAATCGGCATGACATGCACTATTATGCTGTTGACAATTCGCAGTAGAGCATCAGCGGCCCTGGTCCGTGAATGTCTGGAGTGGAATTTTGGTAGATAAGTTGATTGGTGCTTCGTTTATAGATGGCACATTAACAAGACAAAGGTATACACACATTTTAACTGAGGAATCACCACGACTGTTGGAAGATGTTACATTAGAAGAAATGCTTACCATTTCGTTCCAACACGCTGGAGGCCCTGCTCATTATGCACGTACTACAAGAGGTGTTTTATATACAATGTATAAGGTCGCTGGATAGGAAGTGAAGCAAGATAAAATCAATTTTCCTATGGAGTCCATTGGCCAGCTCGATCCTCCAATCTTACATATCTCGACTTTTAATTATGGGGTTTCCTCAAACAACACGTATATAATGTTGTACCAACGACTCCAGCGAACATGCAGGAGCGCATACGAAATTCATGTGAAAATATTGAGAATGACGTACTTTTCCGTGCACACCAAACTTTTCTGCACGGAATTGGAAAGTGCATTCAGGTAGCGGGTCATCACTTTGAACGTTCATTGCAATAATTGTGTTGCGTTAATTTTGTCATGTTTCCTTTTCTTTAATTCTTTATAGTGTATCATGGAATGTAGTTCGCAATGCTTCCGTGTCATATTATGTGATTACGGGCTAATTGCAGTAATGGTTGTAGGAAATGTTGTCTCTTTGTGTACAAGGAATCGGAATACACAATAAAACATGTAGGTTTCCATTACCACAAATATCACACTCACTTTTCAACCTTAGTGTCACTTTCTGGTTTCAATGTTTACTTTTCAAATATCTCCAAAACTATGCTTTACAGTGCAAAAATAGTTTATATAACAGTTGTTTATTTCTGCACTGCGAATCAGATATGGGTTTTCATTTTGAAATTTCAATTAACCTTCTGGTGACCTTGAAAACGTCCTCCACATATTTAACATACCTTATCCCATTTGCTTTGAAAAGTTCTGGATTATTCAAATTACCTTGAATATGGTTTGCAATAACAGATCTAATAACATATCCTGAATTCCAAACGTGCATTCAATTATGTGGTTGATGTAAATTACACTCAGTGCATTCGGTAGGATTGTTTTAAAATAACTATTTGCGGTGTTCAACACACACTTGTACAAAATATATTCACCTATACAGTATGCAAACAGAGCCATAATTACCACATGTAACTAAATAAAACACAGTTCCGCTAGATAGTTTCGTACACGTTTCCAGTAAACACAATGTCAAACATACAGTTCCATTAAATACAATGTCTGTTACACAGTTCCTATAAATATAATTCTCCACTACACAATTCCAAAGAATATAATTGTCCATTACACAGTTCCAGTAAATTTAAGTCTAATAATTATATTTTCACTAACTATAATTCTACTTCATATACAATTCCTAGCATTATTTCGATGAGTGG
>JAGDQP010033852.1:0-20449 GCA_022664845.1 Lepisma saccharinum | reverse complement strand
TATTTTTATTGTCATCATATCCTTATTTCTTTTTTACCTAAACCCAGATTTTCTTGAGAATGGGTTCGAGGAGAATCCGAAAGCTGTGATATTTTAAATTCACCAATAATGAAGTTATCCATAGTTCGTAAGGTAAGCGCTACGATTATATCACGATCTATACACGTGAAGTAAGTTTATGAAAACATCAAACATGCAGTAGTCTTGAAGATGATATACCTCCTCTTGCAGAGACTAAACAATAATAGATGAGAAAAGACTTAACAACAACTGTGAAAAATACGTAGAGAGTTGCAGAAAACAATAATAATTTCGATTGCAACTTAGGAAGCTTCAACAAATATGATATTTCATTTAAGTTACACTTCTGTGTTGTGCTATTATCTACTCACTGCGCTCGTCTTTAGTCTGAGGAGTGACGTCCATTGGCTAACACATCTTCCAGAGAACAATAGGATGGAGAGATAGCATCTAGTGTCTCTATTCTAAGTAACGGCACAACATAGGAATGTAGGGACTCAGGAAAACTCTGGAGAGTATTAATTAGAATTACCAGTGTGACTGTAATTAGAACCTGAATTGCATCTTCAGCACTGTTCCGAAGTCAGGGAGCTTCGTTGTTAGATTCTCCCTCTTTTCTGTTAAATTCTCCCTGTGATTATCTGCAGTCAATCGTTAATTTTTTTAGGGGAATTTTCTAAATGTAAACCTTTTAGATAAATTTTATAAAATAGTTAATGTAAATCTTTTAGATAAATTTTATAACCCAGTAGAAATATTGAGAATATCATCGTACAGATGTAAGAATACAACAGGCACTTACTACACAGGCCATTCCAGAGAAGTTAAACGATCTGAGCTGAAGTACGATGTGAATTCCATTTATTCAATTTTTCAATTGCTAGTAGTTATATTTATGGTAAATATTTCCATGAATACCAGAATCTCATATTATTACAATCTACGTAGGTAACATAGCGTTAATGGAAATAGTTGTCAGAAGCAGCACAGCTTACAAGAGGTGGCCTGCTATCAGATGGTGTTGCCTTTGCTGCGGTCCATTTGTGGGAAAAGCTTCTGTAAGCTTTGTTAGTTTTAACAGCTTTGTCATTTTGCACATTCACGTGATTTTACCGTGTTATGTAATGTTATCTACTAACTTTCTTCAGAATCTGAGTTTCTGATAATGATGGCTCAGAAGCATTGAGAATTTGAGTAAAATTAGAACTTCATGAGGATAACATCTGTGGTAATTATCTGTGTCTTCCAATAAAAAGCTTTGTTCAAGGTTTGTGCTCTGGTTTCTACACAACCACATATTTGGAAGATAATATTTAAAGAATGACTCCAAGTTAATTTTTGAAGAAAGAGTTCACATGCGCATCTAATCAGACTTTTGAGAATTGAGGTGAACGACGTTTTCAATATTTATGTTCTTGTGAAGAGGAAGAAGAAAATTAAAATTTAAAATAAGTTACACAACAATCTTCCTTTTCCAAGTAATCGTACCTCACTGATTTAGCAAGTGATAAACTTTTTCATAGGTCTAACCTCTTTCGAGAGAAACTCAATACCGCCGCCAAGAACTACGCTGAGTCCGAATATCATACGAGTTGTTTAATTGCAACTTTTAAACACTACTATCGTAATCGTAAGAAAATCCTTCACACATAGAGACAATTAATGTTTGTAAAATATCAAGAGGACAAAATGAAAGAACTAAAATAGGTTTATGGCACTTACAATTTTAAAGATAATTTTATGTTATTAGTATGGGCTGCAATTTGTCTTTTCGCAGATGAGAAAAGTTAATTTCATGTATGGATTAAGAAGGAGAAATAAAATAAAACCTTCTTTTTTACATGTTTATGGTAAACAAATGCAACATATGTGGCGGACCGGAAAGGCAAAAGGTGCAGGACGGAGGTTTGGCATCATTAGTATATAGCGTTTTCTTGTATTGGTGTGAGTAATCACATTCAAAGATTTGTTCCCAAACTTTGGAGCAACCCTGTATATTTTTGATATACCAATTTGATTTTAGTCCCTGGAACGTATTGTCTTTCTATCTGGATCCTCACTTCCGTACTGAACGAAAAGTATTTAAAGCCCTTTTGTGAACGCTCTTAAGCTTACAATTTTCAGAATCCTCTTTCTATTTGGAAGAATGGACTTTCCTTGGATTTGAATTTTATTGATGGTCTTTAGGCATCTATGGCTCAGGCCGGGATAGGGGAAGGGAAAGGATTTGGGAAGGTGTCGGCTAGAGAGTATGTTGAAGGTGCCATCCTGGCATTTGTCTGGTGTAACTAAGGAAAAACCCTGGAAAAACTTCAGTCAGGATGATAGGTCGCTGAAACTGAACCCACAACTTCCCGAATGCTACGCCAACGCTGTACGACTGAGCTCGTTAGGACAATCCTTGAGTTTCAGCAACACTTCTATCTGTGATCAATCCAAATGGTTGAGACGAAAAGCAATAAACTTGTATACAATGTGGTATCACAATGCACCGACAAACTTCGAGGGATGATAATATATAAAAAAGTAAGGGAAAAGCCTTAGTCACGGCAATGAACATTACGCCACGTTATGGAGCTACAAACTGCCGAATGCATGGGAAAATGAACTTTTTTCTTTATATTTCAAACATTATAAACAGTAGACCTTATGCGACATGATATTGTCAAAATTTTCGATCCTGCGCTATCAAAACATGCATATTTCAAAATTCATCAACGGGTGTGCAAGGAATTCTCCAATCGAAGTAGGGGAATCTCAGAAAATCTATAAAGTAAAGTGGGACAAAATGGGCATGAATGGGATCACTCTACACCGTGTAACAATAATTCGTTTGAGCCAAGTTGATATCTGGAACAGATTTCATATGCAGAACGAATTTTATTAAAAACCCCTTGGTTGCATCACAAACAAGACTAACCTTTACATACATTCAACGAAAGTCTTATCAGTGTCAGAAAGGGAATGGCATTGCCCGATTGGATGGTAGTGGATACGTATATCATGTTTGCTCATACGGAAAGTCTTCTTATTCATGTTAATTTCGATCTGCCTTTCTTTTACCGACAATTTCTGCGAATCGCCTACTTTCTTTGAAGAATCCCTTACGCACTCATTGCATAATGTTAGAATATGCCTTTTTGGATACAACAAGCTTTTGGTCTTTAGCAATAGCATACCGCATCAAATTTACTGTTACTGGAAATATAAAGCTCTAAAGTACATTTTCCCACGCTTCCGGCGGCCTTCAGCTCCGAGCAAAATTTCCAATGCGCTGACCAGAGCTTTTCCTGTAAATTTTTTATGTATGTCGTGGCATTACGTTACGACATTGTATGTTCATTGCTGGATTATTAGTTATGTAATATCATATTACTGTGTACCCGCATTAGGGAGGCACCTAAGTTAAAATATAATTGCTGGTCATCCTGACTGGGATTTCTAGGGTTTTCAAAAATTTCGCCTTGCGAATGCTGGGATGCTACTCCAAAATGGCCCTGGTCGAAACTTTTCCTATCCCTTTTCCAGGGACAGAACAGTAATTTTCAATGGACGTCATCCCTCAAAGATATTACATAACCAGACTTCGGTTATAGATGCCTGCTAGGACCATAAATGAAAATCAAACAACATAATCAAAGGATGAAGAAAAAGTCAAAAGAAGACTGATACAGTCTATCGCATAGGTGTACATTGGACCTGACCTCGCTCAACCTCGATCTCGCGATGATACTTCGACCTCGACCTCGCTCAACCTCGAACTCGCGATGATACTTCGACCTCGACCTCGACCTCGCTCAACCTCGAACTCGCGATCTCATTTTCACCTGGATCTCACTCAACCTCGCGATCGAATTTCAACCTCGAACTCACGGTTTGAGGTCGAGGTCAAATGAGGTCAAGGTTGGACCTCGAGAAATTTAACACTGAAATGAACACCTACTGTGTATGACATGTCTATGGAACATTTCGGATAGGTGAATAACGAACAAATAAGTTCCGAGCGCGGTGGCTAAACGGTATACCGCTCACCTCTGGTGCTGGGGATCGTCGGTTCGATCCCGGCTCATGCCATGTCTGCTTTGTGGATGACAAATCTCGCCTGGGTGGGTTTTCACAGGGTGTTCCCGTTTCTTCCCAAATTCTTCATTCTACCAATTCATCCTATCATCATTCATTCGTCCTGAGTCAAAGTTGCCTAAAAGCTTTACAAATTCATTTCAACAAACAAATAAATATTCGGTGTATTTCGAAATAAATAAATTCTTAATTAAAATAAGTACTTCAGTCATACAAGGGGCTATTTGGGATAGTGAATTATCTCGGAATATGTAGTTGTTCATTTTAAAGTGAAGATACGTATCTTGAAAAATGATTTTTATATTAAGTATGTTGTGTGTGAATTTAGGTGAGTGAGTGGGATTTCCCTCTAACAATTAAGCATTTCCGCTGGTCAATGTTTTACATCCCTGCTGCGGATAACATTCTTCTGTTGAACCTTATAGTCCAAATGAAGTTTGAAAATTGGAACAGCACCTATTTGTTTGTCCAAACTTGATTTTTTAAGCTACAGCAGTTTATGAAACCGAAGGAAAGTTTCAATTCTCTCGCAGTCCTTCTTTTTTCAGAATATAAAACAAAGCACTTCTTTTTAATTTAAAATGATGAAGCACACAGCACTTTAGGAAAATACATATGGAGAAAATTATTTTTCATATTCTTGATATCATAGAATTTACAGTGCTGCTACGATTTCAGAGCACCACAAGTTCTGCAGCTGATAGCATTAGCATCCTCTCCACCTTCGGTAACATTAAAATTCTTGCACTCTTGTGTTTTGAATTAATTATCTATTTACCTGAAAAAAGCATCCTTTTTCCCAAAGGCCCTATAAGACAAACTGGGGGAACTCGGAGGGAAGTATCGCCAATTCTTCACATTCTTTGGGAAAGAAGAAAAGAATCTGCACCCAAATGAGTAACATGATCTAGTTTCACCTAGAAGTAAATAAATGTTTAAACTCAGGACAATTTGATCAGGCATCACGAATCAACGTCTCCAATTGATCGTTACGTGTCACGACACGAGAGAGTCATCAACTGTCATATTTTAAAGATTAATTTTAATTTTTAAGGCGAAATTTCATGTGGAAAATACTAGTTTGAATTTGATTTGACCAGAGTAGCTAAACTTCTGGTTTATAGTTAGACCTATTTTCTAATGAACTGTAGCCCATTGATTCACTGTTGCTAGAATTGTATACACTAGTCAGGCGATTTAAGCTGGAAGACTATGAAGTATGAACTACGAAACAGACCAGAGAAAACATGTACTGCTTCGGTATGTACAGTGACTGGTTGTATGAATTCACTTATTTCATTATTCAACTTACATAATGGCTTGAACAGGCATATATGGTTAACCCCGTTACAAGTCATCTGAAAGATGTAACTTGGCGAGCACTCTTCTGGGAAATGAGAAAATAAACTACGACCTTAAATTAGGTACCATCCCGGCATTTGCCTGTGTGACTAAAGGAAGAGCCCTGGAGAAACCACACTCAAGATGGGTTCTCTTGCCTTTTCAAACTTGAGTCACCGACTGACGGGACTTCAATTTTTTGGTACAAATGTTAGGAGGGATACGTGCCTCACACTAGGCGACTTGGTCGCGCAACTGAGTCACAGTACATTTTTGTTTCCCTGAGCCTGTTTGATAAAAACCTTTTCAACGACACCCCACGCACCTCTCTGCCCTTGTAGTTCCTGTGATTTCATTTCTGTACATGTATAACAGAATGAGCGGGATTATAAGGTCCCTTTTAGCTATAGCTTCGCTATCAAGGGATCTAAAACTTAAGTAATAAATTAACTTTCCGTTTTTCTCTCCTGGAGTAGCACCTAGAGGCCGTGATTTCAATCACGGACTGCAAACTTGGTGTTAAAACTTACAACACCCACACGGCCCTGTAGCTTAGTGGTAGAGCGTTGGCGTAGCATTCGGGAGGTCATAGGATCAATCCCAGCAGCTGACCATCCTGACTGATGTTTTCCAGAGTTTTTCCTGACTCACACCAGGCAAATGCAAGGATGGAACCTTTAACTTAGTCCCTGGCCGACCTTCCCGAATCCTTTTCCCTCTCCTATCACAGTCTCGGATGACTGGCCCTCCTCCTTCATCATTAAGGACACTCCTCGCGCTCGCCCCAGCTTTTTTCATTTTTCAAACTCTAAGAGCATTATCAAAATTTTTAGAACATAGCACACTAGTATTTACAAATTACTACGAAGTACAATGGACAGCGATCTCGAGATCTTGTCGATTGACGAGTACCGAGACTTCATTTCAATAATGACGTAATTTGAAAACATATCACTCATGAATAAACAAGATCTCGAGATCGACTGGATTTTCAGTTAATAACTCCACCAGCTGGTTCAGTGACCATAACCACTAAACCCCTTCACACCTCTTTTTCTGTTTCAAACTTTAACCTCGACCTCGCCAACGGACTTCAACCTCGACCTCGCGGCGGGGCTTCAACCTCGACCTCGCGAGGGAGATCAACTTCGACCTCGTTGAACCTCGACCTCGCGAGGGAGTTCAACTTCGACCTCGTTGAACCTCGACCTCGACCTCACTCAACCTTGACCTCGTTCAACCTCGATCTCACTCAACCTCGACCTCGCGATCTCACTTCGACCTCGAACTCGCTCAACCTCGACCTCGCGACGGGACTCTGATCTCGACCTCGCGACAGGACTTCGACCTCGACCTCGACCTCGCTCAACCTCGACCTTGCTATCTTACTTCGAGCTCGAACTCGCTCAACCTCGACTTCGTGACAGGGATTCGACCTCGACCTCCGATCTCATTTCGACCTCGACCTCGCTCAACCTGAATAACGCGACGAGACTCTGACCTCGACCTCGCGACAGGACATCGACCTCGCTCAACCTCGAACTCGCGATCTCATTTCGACCTCGCGGTTTGAGGTCGAGGTCGGACCTCGCGAGGTTTTACGTCTCTGGTCGACAGAGAGTATTTGAGGAAGAAATTCACTCATAAAGTTAAAGAAAACAGGAAGCTCAAGACGAGTGGACCAGAATTAATCTCCAATGAACAAAACAGGTACTTACCGTATACACAAGCTCTCTAACGGGAAAAATATATTTTTGCTTAAAGTTTCAATAGTTCTGAGTCATCATCATCACGAGCATAGATTATTAGCAAGGGAATTGGGTGCAATTATATAGGCAAAATCCCGTTACTTGGTAATATCGCAAAAGTGTTAGAACCAATCGGTTCTTAGTTGGATGAGACCTGCTCACGTGATTTTACAGACAGGTTGTCCCAAAAGTCATTATTTACCCACATTACTCTAAAACTAATTTACCTATCTAAATGGGACTTTCACCATCCGTATGTTGTAAAATGGCCGATCTACGGAGATAACTAGTCTTGCCATTGTTCACCTAGGACGGCAACAGGGCTCCACAATAGGGTGAAGCGAAAAAACGAAGTTTGCATGTCGGTATTCTAATAGTGCGGGATTGTTGCTCCCTTGTAAGTGTTTTAAAAAGCAATATTTATTACGTAGATTTCGAAGAATATATACCTACTGAGATCGGTACGATATGAAAGTGTATATTTATATATATATATATATTAACACGCTAGCGGCCATAATTTTGAAGATATTTGAACCAAATTTTTATATGTTGTTTCTAGGCTTAATAGCCCGGTTAAGTTCGTTAATGAGCAAAATCGGTCGCCATCTTGGATCCAAAATGGCCGCAGAACCCATTGTTGTATAGAATACACAGCCTAAACCGCTGGGGCTATTGAAATCAAATTTGGCATAAAGGTACAACATCACTTTTTGATTATGAAAATGTTACCTAATGAGTTCAAAGACGCCATCTTTGATCCAAAATGGCGGACCTAAAATTCCATTTTCCACACCGTTTGAGCTAGAGATACGAAATTTGGCATAAAGGTGCATTATGACGAGTAGCTTAGGGAAATATCACAACATTTGGGAAAAGTCGCCATCTTGGATCCAAAATGACCGCCCAAAATCCCATTTTGCACACCGTTTGAGCTGGATAAATGAAATTTTATTTGAAGTTGTACTATCACAAGTAGGTCACGACAAAATAAGAAAACTTTCAAAAAGTCGTCAACTTGGATCCAAAATGGCCGCCCCAAAAACCCAATTTCCAAATCATTGAAGGTAGAGAAACGAAATTTTCAATGAAGGTGTATGACCAAGAGTAGGTTACAATAAATGGGGCAAATCTTCACTTTGGGGGCGCAGCCAACCGTGGGAGGGTGAAGATGTACTCCGTGGTGGTGTAGTGCTGCAGGGAGATTTTGGTTAATATAAAGGAGGCGCATCCTCTCAAAAGCACTGAAGTTGGGGGCGAGCCCCGGCTCCCAGCTAAACTTCGAAATCTACCTCAGCCTGTAGGCCAACCGAAAGGGATTTTTTTTGTTGAAATCTATTATTTTTGGGTGCCACCAACACGGTTAACCCTTTCCTCCCGCGATATTTACAGAAGTTTAGCTTGCCGAGCAAGGAGGCTAGAAGAATGATTGATATCCTGCCACATAATTGTCTTATAAACTTGAAATAAAAAGAAATTGAAAGGGAGAATATGTGTTTTTTATTGTGCCAAAGCAGTTTACAATCCATAGAGCGAAAATATTTTAAATTTTCATAAAAAGTAAAAAATTCCACTACATTTTACTAAACTGAAATTTCAGTAAAATCAAGAACTAGTTATAGTGCATATAATCAGGTGAACTCTGACATAATCTGAAATAAACGGTGATTCCTCAATTTTAATAGAAGTTATTCAAGAATATGGAGATCGCTGATATTTAGGTGTTTGAAAGTAAAGACACATGTTGTCACAAAAAGCGTTGTTGTATGTAAACTATTATACATAAACACATGAAAAATGTTTACCCCTCTTTTCACTCCACCCTAATACTAACTCCTTATAGCTAGAGTAGGGAACACTGCTAAAGATTGATTTGGTTAAGCTATACGTTGCATGTTGCATGTGTTACAGCATGTGCGTGTGTGTAATTACGTAATTACGTTAAACTGATTTTAGTTTTTCTTTTCAGGTGTGTTTGAATTTTAATGAACTCGAATAGTTTGAAGTGAATTATCATGCAAAAAGTTAAAACTAGAGAAGAAACTTTCTGTCCTGTATTTGGGAACCCACATAAGTTACCTGAAATTGTGTTACCAACATACAGTGATGTTATGAAATATTATCTTTTTGTGAGGTGTGCACTGAAAGAACAGTCCCGGCAAGATCCTTCTGTGGCTGAAATATCAGAGATTGTAGCACCTAAGGTGGAAAGTGTGTGGTGTAAGGTATCTATTCCTACTGTGGCTCACATGAGAGTGCTTCAGTTATTAAGGGTGTATCATGATAAATACCGGACTTTATTAATACCATATCAAAAAAGGAAAAGTCCTTTGTATAAAGAGAAGATTATTCTTTCCGCAAAGAAGCTGAAATAAAATTTTTCGACATCGCATCTTGTAAATGCAAATTGAATGAATGTCACGGTTGCAGGGACAGGAAAATTCCTGGTAAAGAAACATACTTCCTTGATGATCAGCGGACAACAAGAAAATGGTTATTGGAGCAGTTGACATTAAAGAGACTGTAAAACTGAAGAAGAGGTTTGAGAGAAAGAAGAAACGACTGTTGTTCCATGAATCTCATCTTCCAAGAACATCCTCGAATGAAGAACCACTGGAATTTGACGAGGATCATTCCAGCAACGGTAATAATTCCTGTTCTAGTTCAGACTTGGATGTCTATCAGCCCAGTGCTTCAAACCAAAAGTCACAGAGGATAAGGGAAACAACAATCCAAATGAGAGCTCCACTACCTACTCTGTCCCTCATAGCAGACCGATATGGGGTCTCTGACTGCCATATCTTCAGCTTGCCTGAAGGATCTTGGAATCATTAAATCAGATGATACTTTAAACGTCATTGACAGAAGAAGTAAGTTAAGAAGAGAAAGAGTGAAAACAAGATTATCCTTAAAGGACAATGCAGAATCTTCAGCTAGCAGCAAGGAAATATTAGCGGTGTATTTTGATGGAGGCAAAAACAAGACTCTTGTATCTAGAATGGAAGGCATAAACAGGAGAGCAATTACAGAGGAACATATTTCATTAATTGAAGAACCAGAATCTAAGTCTATTGGTCATATAACTCCTACATCTAGTTCTGCAAAGAATATTACTTCTGCAGTGATTGATTATTTTCGAAAGAGTGGTGTTAATGTGGAAGGACTTCGAGATGTAGAATGTGATGGGACTGCTCCAAAACTGACAGAAAGGGTGGAATAATACGACATTTAGAAGTCTGTTCAGAGACTTTTGCAGTGATTGGTTTGTCAGCTGCATATCAATGAGCTCCCTTTCAGACATCTGCTAGAATCAATTGATGGTAAGACAACAGGTCCTCATGCATTTTATGGACAGATTGGAAGATCACTATTAAATTGTGAAAAACACCTAGTTGTGGAATATGATGTAATTCAGAGCACCCTTTCGGATTTCGAGAATTATAAGGATCTCAGTGTGGATCAGAAGTATTTTATGAAATTTGCATAGCTGTTTCAAATAGATATTTTACTGATTCTTTGGCAAGACGCTATCCAGGAAACATGTCACACACCAGATGGGTTACTACAGCAAACAGAATTCTTCGATTGGATATGTAGCTAACTCCAAACCTTCAGAAGAATTAAAAGTATTCTCTCAGTATGTTGCAAAAGTGTATGCGCCAGTCAGGTTCAGCATAAAACAGAAATATTTTTGCATAGATAGATCAAGACATTTCTTCAAAATGATTAGGGTATTGCGCTTTCTTCCTGAAAAGTGCACGGATATCATTGACCCCGTATTTCAAAGAAATGGATACTTTGCACATCCTGAAAACATTTTCCTCTCAATGATGACAGATGAGAGAAAACTATATCAGAGTACTGGGCTTACGACGAGTACCTAAAGCAAAGACATCGCAAATGTCTGCAATCAGAAATTTCGATATTCCATCAATCAATTTTCAGGCTGAAGATCACATAGAACTGATAAACTGGACAGATTTGGCTGCAAGTTGATCTCCGTTTATTATGGATCTCACTGATGCTGATATTCATAGACTCATTCAAGGTGATACCCCAAATCTTAAAATTCCTAATCTTCCATGCCATAGCCAAGCCGTAGAATGGTGTGTAAAATTGGTGACAGGCATCATCTTCTGCTTGTGGTGAAAGTGCACGTGATGGATACATAAGTGCAAAACTAGAGTCCAGAAGACGTATGCCTGCCTTCAATACAAAGTCAGATTTTTCTACAGAGTAATGTATTTTGACATGTATCTCCATATATTATTTGTATATTAAGATTTATTAGGCTTTTTTCAAACTGAGATCAGAAACAAGTTCATGTTATTATAAGACTTCCGTAATATTTGTAATGAATCTACAAATTCTGTATAGAATAGATGCCTACTGTAACATACACACAGCACTGTTCTGTTCATGTTATAAAACTTTTGTAATATTTGTAATAAATATAAATATGCTGTATTCGTGCCTAGTTTCATTTTTCCATTCAAGTATAATGAAAAAATTTAAATAAGTTTCAACCAACTTTTCGAGCCCTCTATAGCACTCAAAGGAATTAACTCAGGGGACTAATATTTTTGTGGCACAGTACTCTAATAGTAAGGCAAATTTTCCGCCCTATTAGAAAAATCTTTTCTAAAAAAAAAAATTTTTTGACCCTAATTTTACTCCACCCTACTCCACAAATATGTTTTCTTGAGAGGAAAGGTAGGTCATAGGTAAAGTGTTAAATCATTTGAAAGTTCTTCAGGGTTAATAAGTTGCATAATTATAAAAGTTCTAATCCTACATGTAACAAAAAATCTTGTTGTTTTTGATATTGCATGAGAAGAGGTGATCACTGCTATGGAAATAGCTGCCTGAGGTGCTGAGAAAGCGATCGGGATGGGAGAAGGGACATTGACCGTGACAAAGAGAGGCACTTTCAGTGCTCACAATATTCATAACTCGAATAGAGGTGAAGTCAAATGTAGGTGTCCGGATTTGTCTGCTTTATTGCTTTAAGATGGGCTTGTTTTCAGGTTTCTCATGAAACAATCAGACTTCACCTGTGTCGCATAGTGAAGGCGTGTAAGTTGAGCAAGTGGGTGCCCGACGCGCTGTAGGAATCCTAAAAAGGCATGTTTCAATTTATTTTCCAGGCACCGCAATACACCCATATTCGATCAAATGCTTACCAGTGACGAAAAGTGGGTCCTGTATGAGAATCCCAAAGCCTGCCAGACATTGGTTATCCACGCGGAACCTTGTGCCCTACACCACAAGAACACCTGTACACCCATGCTCTGTATCTGGTGAATTAGTCGCCAAGTGGTGAACTACGAGCTACTACCAAAGGAGTAAATCATCACTGCGGACCTGTACTCGCAGCAGCTGGACGTGTGTAACTAGTACTGCAGCAGAACGAGCCAGCATTGATGAATCACACGTGTGTACTGTTCCTAGGCAACAATACCATGCCGCATGTTGCGCAAGTGGCTTGGGATACCATGCAGCGACTTGTCTAGGAGACACTGTGTCATCTGCCGCACTACCCGGAGCTTGCGCCAACAGATGATTATTTTCTCCATTCTCTTAACAACAACCTTCGTGAGAAATCCTTTGCCAATGAGGCAGACTTGCGGCAGATGCTCACAACTTTATTTGCTTTTAAGCCCCCCCCCCCCCCAGTTGTACCGCGAAGCTACAGGAACGATGGCAAACGGTGCTGGATACGGATGAGGTTTACTTTGAGAATTAAGAGCAAGTGACATTTTCTGTATACCTTTCTTTTTCTGACAATCAAAAACGGCAATAATTTTTTGGTTACCTTGTATATCTGCACGGAGACGCTAAGATACATTGATGGTAAACTCTATATCCAATTATATTTTACATAATTAGGTAGGGATAGTTAGAATTACAATTGAAAGTACTACTAATATTTAGAGAAAGTCACAACTCTGTCAGTCATCCAGTAATATTGATCCAGGTTTGTACCTTAAAAAGATTACGCTCCATATTACAGTTTCCAATTTCAAAGGGTGATATTTTTCAACTGGAACCACACAAGATCTTAAAACAAAGGAAAGATTTCTTATGCCAGGTCTTGTTCAACCTGTGGATAACATAGTTTTGTCAAATAAAATATTATTGCGAATTTCCATTAAATATTTTTCAATGTGTAACTCGAGATATTAAAAAAGGATAATTCCTATAAAGGACTTAATCATATATAGCACAGTTCGTCGAACACCTAAATGGTTTGTAGAAAAGAACAACTTCAGTATTTACTTGTTTCTGCACCTTGGAACGGAGAATGATCACTCTAGTTCTAATGTATCCTGTCAACAAGCGCGAACAACCTTCTCGCTTTCTTCTGATGAGAAGAAAGATTTATTGTCAACAAGAAAGACGAGAGAAAACCAGTTGTTATTCATTCCAGAACCTTGTTCTAATCCTTTGAGAATGGATTCTGAGTGAACCCGAAAGCTAGGCAATATTTACGGGAGACAGACAAACACACATACAGAGAGAGAGAGAGAGAGAGAGAGAGACAGAGAGAGCGAGAGAGAGAGAGAGATCATGGATGTTTACAAATAAAGTGTTATTATTACATTATGGCAGTCCGCGTTAAGTAGTACTTGAAGGTAGATTGTTTTATTAGCTGTATCAAATGCATATGTGTAAGAACAAACAGAATAGTTAAAGGGGAAACTCAATCCACGTGGTGTATTAATAAAAGCCGCTCTATGCAAAATATTCTTGATAAAAAAGATGTTAAATGTGTGCTTAACATCTTTGGATTTTATAAGTGGCAAAAGAATAAATCTTTGATTATTAACAATAATACTGTATGTTTATTTGAAAGAACAAACAAGAAAGCTTCAAACATTTCTTGCATGAGTCCAGTAGAAAATTATAAAATATACAGAAGTTTTTTAGGAAACTTGTTGCAGTTTCCTGGAGTAACTAAGGAGAATTGGCGTAACTAAGGAGAAATGTAGGGGGGCCTTCGGTTGAAGGAGGACTACTTACAAAGCTTAATTCCGAAGTTCAATAACTTGTGGGGTCCATTCTGTTTGTTGCGGGGAGACCCACATGCCCTCTGAAGTACATATCATGTAAACCAAATTTTGTATAGGGCATTCACTTAATGAAAGAAAGGCCCTATAGGCTATGCTTCTCCCCAAAACGTTGATACGGACATTGATGAAATAGCTCTTTCTTTAGCTTAAAAGAGGTGAGTGACCCAGTAACTTGAACACAAATTTTGCAAACATGTGCAACCTTCTCTGTTCGGCACCATAGGCCACAAATTGGGGAGAGCACGGAGAAATCCTTTAATAATTCCCAAACTTTCAAATAACTTTTCCCTAGCCAACTAATTCCCTGACTTTTCCATATTTTACCGGTTTTTAAGACAGCCGAACATCCTAACATTGAATGAATAACCATAATTCCTGGGATACCTACTGAGATTTCCATAATTTAGGAGAAAATTTTCACGGGGACCATAGGTTGGGTACCATTAATGAATAGCATACTTATTGGAAGGTGTATTCGTTTTTAAACAAAACAAAAACCTCTGTTGTGTGTGTTTTCACACAACCTCAATTATTATACTGCATTAGCGTTATTTAATGATTACTTCATACGTTTGCTGCTACCTCTGGAGTTTTAATGCCCATGCTCTGAGAAATTACTCTGAATTCAATATTAAAGAGAATTGTTTTCACCAGTTTTCCCACTTATTTGTTTAATAAGTTTAATTGTACGTTAACTTTCGGAATCCATTCCCACAGTCTTCTGGTTTCATTAATCATACGAAGGAAAAAAAGATGTTTTATCATAAAATGCAAATTGAAAACAAATTTAAGGGAGAATTCTGAGTAGATTATTTTGCCATAGCAAAATATTGGAGGTAGAGTACAAATTGAATAGGGTTAGCAGCACTGTCAACCGATGTTAAAAGCAAATCTTCCGCATCAAATAGTGCAAGAATGAATCGCGATGTATTTCTTTAAAAAGTATGGATAAATTGCGTGTTAACACTGCATTTCGTATGATAAGTCAGATGATATGTGCTGAAAGAATAAATCCTTCACTAAATAATTAAAAAGTAGTCATTTGTGAAAATATATTGCAAAAAACACGACCTTAAAAATCGACCTTCATGTATCCGTTAGGAAATTTGGAAATGTGTGTAAAGAATTTCCAAAGAAAACAATTTCAAATATAACTGAAAATGTGAAAAATACAAACTTCAAACGGAAAATTGGTTTATTTGTTTCGAAATATATGCAACTTTTACATATAGGAGAACGGAAAAAGAAGTAAAAACTAATACCGATATGAAATATACCTCCTTCAAATTTACATATACTAACATGAGACCAAAAGATGCTGCAAGAATTAAGTTTCCATTGCAAATAATAAGATTTTGGTGTCAGATTTCAATATACTTCACACAGAAATGTCAAGCTTGCAGTTTGCTAAAATCAAATGATAGGGTTTTGTTTTACTAACCCTAATGTGGATCTAATATTTTCAACTTTAAAATTTTGATGGTTGATAGAGAGACATCTAGTAACCATTACTCACACTAACAGAGCAATCAACTAGTAAATTAGTTTTTTTTTCTTTTTTTCTTTTGATTTACACTTAATTATTCTTTTTTAAAGGTGAAATTTGTATTATTTTGACAATATGGAATACAAAATGTAATTATGTATCCTTAATTATTGCTTTAGGGTTAGGTTATTTCGTAATACAAACTACCCTCGATGTATTGGATTCTTGTCATATGCATCATACAGGGATATTGTAATATTAAAATTAATGGTACTGCTTTATGCAAAGAAGTTGTAAGCAGAAGTTTCAGGTTAAGCATTTCGACAAAATCACCATATTATTAAGAAATTAGCTCCCACTGCTAGTTTTAAAAGGCATTGTGTTATTATATCAATCAAGAGCTATCTGCTGTTGTGGTTGCCTACGTACGATGAATTAACATTCTCTCTCTAAACGCTAATTACAGGTTAACCACATCCCGTTAGTTTCACGACTGTGATAGGCAGGCGTGAGATTAATGTTATGACCACAAAAGACGTGTTCTTTAATTTACCATCTGCCCGCGAAGGCCGGGATAGTATCTTAATAAGGTCCTGACTGATACCTTCCCCATTCTCTGCCTAACCCATGCAGCGCTGAACCAAAGATGTCAAAAAGCATTACATAAATTTTAATTACCGTCTGCGCCAGGCATCCAAAACGTTACATAATATACCCCTGACCAAAATTACATTTTATGTGTTTCATAATAATTTAATATAATAATTTTTCAGACTATTGTAGTTTAGAATGCACCGAAAAAACTACTGTGCTAAGAAATACAATTAATTCTCTATTCCTAGCCATTTCATCGTAATTATTGCAGAAATAGTACCTAGGTACTTCCTAACCATGTACGCACATTAAAAATTAAAAAAAAAATCGTCAGGTTACGCATTTTTTGCTTCCTTCCTTGAGAATTGGATCTAAAATCAGAAAATGCCTCTTTCATAATTTTAATATAACGGGGAAAATATACGAGAATCTGGATTGAATTACTACTTAAGGTTGGTTTCAATAGTTTTATAAATAATCTGCAGAGACACAATAGAATATACAGCGGGAAAATTTATTTAATAATCCGAAGTTCTAAGAGATCTTCCTGTCACCTAGTGACAACAATGCAAGATTCTTTAGTCACTGTAAAACCATACTATAGTAGAACCCAGACATCGAGAGTTATGTATCAGTGTAATAACGCAGCCCCTGTTGTTTTCTGATTAAGGTCGTGGACTTTGAGTCGGCAATCGGGAGGCACGCACATTTGAGTTCTGCTCCCGGCTATACAGACTGAGATTTTCCATTGTTTTCTTCAGTATAAGGAGCATCCTGATATGGTAACTTCCCCTTCGTTGTACTCTGATGAGTGCGGAGAGCATGGGCGGATTTATGAGGGGTATGGGGGCATTACCCCCTCACTCATTTCAGAATGACTTTAAATGTTTCACTCTAAACGATATCTTTTAAAGTAATTGTCCCCAAGGTCTCTCTTGTGCCCTCTCCGCAGGGTCTCTCTCTTAAATCCGCCCATGGCGGAGGGATGTCGAGGCATGTGATGAGCTAAGACCATACTTGACTCTTGGACCCATAAACGAAAGTTAAAAAACGTAGTCACTAATCTATGAAGTGCATATTGTATGAAAATACCGAGAAAAAAGACTATAGCGACAAATCGTAAATTTCTGTTTCTAATGGAAGTATTAATAAAAACCAACAATGTTGTCAATATCTTACTGTGATAGATTTTGAATTTTGTATGCGAAAAAAACTCAAAATCAGTAGTGCGTATCAATCCTGGTGAACACTGTTCAAGCCCCACTGCAGCCCATCCTGACATCGAAAGTTTTGAGGGTTTCCTTTAGTTTCAACAGACGAATGCCGGGATTGTACATTAAGTAAGGACTTGGCCGATACCTTCTGCATTGTCTACCTAACCCATCCGCCTGAACCAAAAGTGCTAAAAAGGTCTTAAATAGATTCGAATTCCCCGGCAGTGCCAGGCACTTTTCCAATGATATGTATCTATAGAGAATGTTATATCATGCACCACTAACGAAAGTGCATCTGTTTGATCACAATTATTCAAGAATAATACCTAGATATCTTTAAACACTATATGCACTTTAAAATGTAAAAAAAGAAAAAAAAAAGCATGTTCGTCAGGCTACTGCATTTTTTGATTCGTTCCTTGTGAATTGGAATTAAAATCCCAAAATCCTCTTTCTTAATTATGGTCTAATGGCTAAACTATACAATAATCTTAATTGAACTACTACTTAAAATAGGTTTTTACAGTTTTGTAAATAAACTGCAAAGGGAAAGAATAGAACCAAGCGGAAGAAATAATGAATTTGAAATTCAGAAATTCACAGAGATCCTCCCGCCACCTAGTGGCAATCATAAAGGATTATTTATCACCGTATAACCAAGCTGTCGTAGAACCCTCAATGCAAGATTATTTAAATTTCAACAAAGGCCCAAGACGTTTATTTTCTTAGTAACATTATTATTTTGATGTTTAGGAGAGTTGTAAGAAGTATTGCTATTTGCTTTTGGTATATGTCTTGTTATGGTTCAATGTAGAGCGAGCCGATAGGCAGGCGTGATATCAACGTATGTTTTTTTCTGCAGACGAAATGTTTTTTGTTTTGTTTTTAATTTATAAAGTTCAATTAAATTATATTCAGTTCAAAATGTAAATAGAATAGTCCTGAGGTGCGGTTTGGACTTAGAGCTTCTTTGTTATTGAAGTTCCATATTTGATTTTCCATACTGCAAAAAACCTTTTTGAACTTTATGAAGTGAATTAATTTTTTCACAGTGCTATTCTATAGAAGCATGTGAGGTAAATTGGAGGCGCGGAATTTCTTTAGGAGCTCATTATAGATCTGATTGATGACGTCCTTTAATGAGCAATGTTTCTGGGAAAGAAATGGAGAGGATCGCAACTAAAGCCTTCGTTGAGATATTATTCCAAATCTCGCCTGGTGAAGCAGAGAAACCCAATTCTAGAACACCTCAGTCAGGATGGGTGGCAACAGGACTCAAAACTCTGAGCATTCCGCCACGTCAACCACTAGACCACGGGTGATGATTATGAGGTCAGTAACAAAACAGGAATACAAAATTATACAGTTAATGGAGATTACGAGTTATTTTCATTCGCGAATGAGAATTGGCATGGAAGGACAGATAATACGTTCCACAGCCTTAAGATATATTAACAATGCATATCTAGGGTAACGTGGGAGTCCATTTTTACACTCAAAACACACGAAGAATAGCATGATTTCTAGAAAGGAACTGGCCAAAAGTTTAGTTTGCAATTCGTTAATAGCCAAATGGTATATGTTTTTAGTGTGTTAAAGACGCTGTTCATTGTGACAATCCTTTATATTTGGTTTTCCCACCCTCATGATGTTTCTTAATAATTGACAAAAACAAAAAATGTGCGAAAATAACTGGTAAACAGGTTCAACGATGTACAACTTGTCTCACTATAACTGCTGTAACATGTATTTACTCAGATATATCCGTTTACACTCTCCTTTCACCTTGGGTAGTCGTGTTAGAAAATAAGTAATACATATTTTAATAATTACAGCTGGATATATTTCAATGTAGTCACCCAGACTCCGTGTTTTTGTGATTACTGTAGCAGTCTTGGGATAGGCCTATACCTTACCGGTCCTCTGTCTAACCCCTAAGGGCCTGAGCAAAAGATGCCGAAATGCATTATATGACTTCAAATATCCTGGCGGTGCCAGATCCTTTTCCTAAGTTTTATGTCTATAGAGAACGTTATAATTATAATGCATCACTGACCAAAACTCTATTTGATCATAATTATTAAAGAAATAGTACCCGGGTATCTCCAAACAGTAATATGCACAACTTTATTTTTTAAATATCTTGTTCAGGACACTGCATTTCTTGCTTTCTTTCTTGGTGAATTGGAATCAAAAACCCCAAAAGCTCTCTTTCATATTTTTAATATAATGGGAAAATTTTACAATTATCTGGATTGAATTACTACTTAAAGTTGGTTTCAACAGTTTTATAAATAATCTGCGAAGAGAAACAATCCAATCAAACGAAAGAAATAATTTATTTAAAAATCAGAAATTCCCAGAGATCTTCCCGCCATCTAGTGGCAATAATGAAATATTCTCTAATCGCTGTAAAACCAAGTTGCTGTACAACCCTCAATGCATGATTATTTAAATCTGGACAAGTACTATAGATGTCGAGATTTATTTATTCAGTAATATTATCGTTTTCGTGTTCTGGAGAGTTGTAACGTAAATTTAAATATTAAATGTTCTCTAGAATTCTGGAATTCTTAATAACTACTGTTTTACAACTTTTCCTGTCTGTCTTAACATTCATTGTTTTCCGAGTTCATTTGTTGCAGTGATAAGTTGCAAAAGACAATGCTAGTTTTCATATTATGTACAGAAGTTTGTTCTCCGGACCCGCTCAGTTCGGCGCTACCGTTTCGGCGTCCCGTTCTGGCTCCACCGTTTTGGCGTCGTAACGTTTCGGCGCCAGAGCTTCACCAAAGAATCACAGACAAGAGTGGTATTGTACACTCTGCGTTGTAGTTTCACATTTAGGAAGATGTGGTAAATAACCTTTAGGACAGCCAGTAAAATAAAAAA
>JAGDQP010033851.1:1352-20450 GCA_022664845.1 Lepisma saccharinum | reverse complement strand
TTGTTAGAAATACAATCGAGGAAAACAAGAGTTTGAAGAAAGCCAAACAGCAGCTCATGACAGGAAAAAAGCAAATAATTGCACTTAAGAGACCAGACGGGACCGTAACACGAAATAAGGAAGAAATTATAAACATATTTGAAAATTTCTACACAGAATTGTACTACTCCGAGGAAGAGTTAGGAAATGAAGATTCAAAAGAAATTGATGTTGATGTCCCAGACGTAATGAAAGAAGAAATGGATAAAGTACTTCGAGGGATGAAGAACGGAAAATCACCAGGAGAAGATGGACTCACAGCAGAGATGTTTAAATGGGGAGGTGAAAAAATGAAAGAGGAACTTGCTACATTATTCTCGATGTGCCTGAGGAAGAGAGAAATACCCTCAAGTTGGAACAATGCCGTTATCATTTTGCTGTACAAGAAAGGGGACAAAGAACGCGTAGAAAACTACAGACCAATTAGTTTACTGTCAGTCCTATACAAAATGTTCACCAAAGTTATTTTGAATAGTATTGAACGAGACTTAGATTTTAATCAGGGAAGGGAACAAGCCGGATTTCGTCGTGGATTTAGCACAATGGACCACATACAAACATTAAGTGAAGTTATGGAAAGGACTAATGAATATGAACTTCCACTATGTTTGGGATTCATAGATTTTGAAAAAGCTTTCGATTCGGTCTCCTTGTCAGCAGTACTTAAATCACTTGAATATCAAGGCATCGAAAGTGCATACATCAAGTTACTGCGAAACATTTACTCGACTGCCACTTCTGTCATTAGACTGCATCAAGAAAGTGAAAAATTTAAAGTTGGAAAAGGGGTAAGGCAAGGAGATTCAATTTCTCCAAAACTTTTTGGGCGGTCCTGGAGAGAGTGTTCCAGAATTTAAACTGGGATGAATATGGAATTAAAATTAATGGCGAATATCTTCATCACCTACGGTTCGCTGATGATATAGTCCTGTTTGCTTCAAGTGCAGAAGAACTACAAACCAGAATGGAAGAACTGACTAACGAGAGTTCGAAAATAGGCCTTAAAATGAACTTAAGTAAAACAAAAGTCATGTATAACCAACATGCTGCAAAGAAGGAAGTGAAGATTAACGGAGAGACAATAGGCATAGTTGATGAGTATGTTTACCTAGGCCAGCTTAAAACATCGAATGCAAAGTTGACTGTTGAAATAAACAGAAGATGTAAAATGGCGTGGAGTTCTTTTGGAAGACTACACTTTATTTTCAAAAGCAAACTTCCAATGTGTCTAAAGCGAAAAGTTTATAATCAATGTGTCTTACCTGTAATGATGTACGGCTGTGAAACTTGGACATTGAATGCGCAAACGACTCAAAGATTGAGAGTCACACAAAGAGCAATGGAGAGGTGCATGCTAGGAATAACCAGGAGGAACAGAAAGAGAAATGAATGGATTCGCGCACAAACAAAGGTAGAGGATGTAATCAAGACTGCGAAGAAGATGAAGTGGAGATGGGCCGGTCACATAGCTAGACGAACAGGTGGAAGGTGGACGACAAATGTACTACAGTGGATTCCTAGAGAAAAGGAACGACCGAGACGACGTCCAAATGCAAGATGGGTAGATTAAATTAAGCGTTTTTCAGGAGCTACATGGATGAGGATATCAGCAGACCGAGATATGTGGAAAGAAAAGGGGGAGGCCTTCATCCAGCAGTGGATAGAAAACGGCTGAATATGATGATGATGATATATATACAGGTATATATATATCATGGATCTAGATACGGGAGACGGATCAATTTCTAGCGGCCCGAAATTGAAACCAGCTCATGCGCGCGCAAGCCATGAATACCAGGCAGGTGTAATCGATTAAAATAACAACTTAACTTCACGTTTCGTACAATTATTTGTCATTCAAACGTTTCACAGCAGTCACAAAGGACAACATTATCTTCTGAATAAAGTAAATTTAAAACAAGGAGAAAGATTATGTTTGGTGTGTATTGCTTGTTTTAAAATCGAAATTATTTTAACTACAATACAAACGAAAGATAAACTATGCGTTTGCAGTTTATATAACTGTTTAAATTAATATTTCCCACAGCTGAGATATGAACATTATGGGGTAAATTCTGATTATAACAGAGGAAGCATATAATCGTCGTTGCACTGGCATCTGTTAAAATAAAAATGTCCAAGAAACAAACACACACACAAAAAAAATCTGTTGTAAAAATTCATTTTAACACAAAAGTTTGTAATACTTTGGAATTGTGTAACAAGCGTTTTCATTAGAGGAATGGTTATGACTATACTTGGCGGATGAATACTGCGTGGAAGGGGAAAAATTAGATGGGCGGCGATTAGGAGGGGCATGAATGAGTAGTTGCTCCATGTTTTCTCTCGTATCGTTTTTTTGCAAGTTGGTATCGTAGCTTAGTGGTTAAGGCGTTGACTTGCTGAGTAAAAAAAAACCGGGTTCGATTCCCCGCGGGAGCAAGAGTTTTTCTTTCAAAATATTTTTTTTATATCTTCATATAATTACTTTCTTCCACTTTTCGTAGATTATCTTAAATTAGTGACATTGGATCGTTTAGGTTAGGTAAGGTTAGGTGCGGTCATGTATCTTTACACTTTTTGTTCTCATATACGTCACAGTTTTCGACGCAACTTCCGTTTAAAATTCCGACCGCGATACGCTCGTCTAAAATAGTAGTCAAAGGCTCTATTATAATTTAACACGTACACGGTTTATTTGATCCAATACACAGTGATTTGATTCATTTTTATATCTCCTGTTCTTATTGACAATCAAGGGATTAGTTCAATTAATGTTGCTATGAAACAGGTACAGAGCAATGATGAAATCGTATAAATCTTTCAACATTAATGAAATAAAATTTAAATTAAAATATTTAATAAATACATGACAGTTAATTTAATTCGTTTAGTTTAAAATTCAAAACAATTTGACCAGGCTCCGTTAATCGCCAATAGGAACAGGAGTTATGAAACTGAATCAAATGAACCATGTACCGGTACGCGCTAACTTGTAATAGAGCCTTAGGCAGGGTTACCAGACGTCCTCCTTTTGGAGGACAAGTCCTAATTTTTACATCTTGTCCTCCCGCCCGCCCTCCTTTTTCAAATATATGGAAATGTCCTCCTTTTTAAGTCAAGAGCACGATGTTTTACGATCTACATATTTTTTCTCACACATTTGAATGTTGTTTTGCGTGTAACCCTTTGTTAATTTATTTCTCCTAGTAATAGTCTATTCGTTTCTGCGTTTTAATACATAATTTATCATAGCGTAAGGAGGCATACGTCATTCTTTCTGATTTCAAACAAGTGAGCGCTGCGATTCCACCAACAATCGTGATGGCTCCGAGGTTCCGTTGATAGCGTCCCAGATAAACAAACATTCATTTTTATAAAATAGGAAAGCAACACTAACAACTGAGCTCCTTAGCGACGAGAACACTCATAATATTGTGTCGAATAATGTTTATGACAAGTTTGGTGTGGATATGTCAAATGATTTGGAAGCTATATGAAAAATTGAATTTTAAAGTATCTTGGCAACACTGACAACTGGTGTGCTTGGGAACGGAACGCCCATAGTACTTTTCTATTTTGCCGAGTAATGCTTATGTAAATAATGATGTGGATACATCTAACGGTATGGCAGCAATTTGAAGAAAAAAATAGTTTAAAATAGGTTGGCAACACTAACAACTGGAGTGCTTGACGACGGGAACACCTACTGTTTTTGTTATTATGTCGAATAATATTTGTAAAGTTTGGTGCAGATAGATGTAACGTAATGGAAACAATCTGAAATATTTTTTTTAGGATAAAAGGATGGCAATACTAACCAATTGCACCATTCAAGACGGTTTCGTAGTTCTGAGCTAGCCCAGCCGAAATCTTTCTAATGACTACACAATGTGGTTCATGACACTAGTCATAAGCAAAAGCAAGACCAAGACCGTAGCGGTCTTGGTCTTGGTCTTGCATTGGTTTCCCTGGTCTTGGTCTTGGTCGCCCAGTCTTGGTCTTGCTTGCAAGAGTCTTGCAAGTCTTGCTTTTAAGAAGTTTATATTTCATACGTAAATTTTACACCGGATATAGGGAATAGTAAAAGTTATGCGTATCGTTGCCTGCCTTAATGCGTCAATAATTACGGAAATATGTTTTAATGTATTGTTTATCTTCATGTAAGTGTACAGAATAGGACTACCGAAGTTCAATTTCGCTTTAATTTGAACAACAAACTAACATTTTATTATTTCACTTTTAGTTTACTTGCTGTTTTAGGCACACAACTATGTTTCGTAAGCTTTCACAGAATGCAGTCATGGGTTATCGAAAATGATGGCCAAAATAATTTAGACATTGAAGTTCTTACCTTGTAACTATCCATAGAATTGTGCTCTCTGTCATCTTCTAAACATTGTTCCAATTATTTCCCATTCTCTGTGCTCCAGTTAAGTTCCAAAGGAAGACCAAACATATACGGATATTGTGTTTAACTAAAATTTAATGTTGTTGTTTTCGTCTAAGAAGCACTCATGTCCACAAACCCAGACAATCGACGATAATGAGACTAGTCCTGGCTCAAGCGAGCTCTGGCAGAAGAGTGATAGAAAGTATAATTACTTACAAATTTGAATTTGAATTGATTTAAGCCTAACATGCGTCTATGGCCTAAGGCTCGGGACAGCAATGGAGAAGTTAGCGGCCAGGGCTTTGAACGTTAAACTCGACTCGACTCGTAAGAGAATTCTTTCAACTCGACTCAGCAAATATTGTCCAACTCGACTTGACACTCAACTCGAAATTCACTCGAGTTTCGAGTCGAGTCGAGCTAATACGAGCCAAATCCTACAGTATTAATGTCTCGGTCTTCTTGGGATAGCTTAAATTTCCGGACAACCAGATGACAAATTATCCGATATCCATTTAACCATCCGGATTTTATCCGTGATCCGAAAATTATCCGCTATCCGTCCGGATATTACATGACATCCCCATATAGTCCAGTCATTAGGTACTTTTTGGATGCAAAAGGCTGAGGAGTTTTAAAATTTGGCACGATTGTACACTTAAGAGCCCTAACTACAATGCTAAATTTGTATGCATGCGTTGGAGGACAACCGCTTGCTTCGCCATCTTGAAAAATGGCGGTTGAAAGGCGGATTTCAGTATAGAACTCGATTCCTGTACATTTTAGAGAACATTTTTTAAATTGAAAATTTGAGAGGATTCGCAATGTAAATTACCTACAAAGTAACTTATATACAAATTTTGAAAATGTCGCCATTTTGAATCAAAAATTGCGAGAAAACATCTATATATCTAAAGTATGCCCAGTCCAAACCACTGAAGTTAGACAAACGAAATTTGATATGCTGATGTATCATCAAGAGTAGATGACGGGAAAATTACAAAACTAGAAACTTTTTCCTTCTATTGTAAGTTTAGTGTACAGTGTACAGTGTAAGTTTAGTTTAGTATGCTACAGTAACAGCGGCATGGTTCTCAGATCCACTCGCACGGTTTGCAAAACTAGAAACACCTTCACTCCAGCGGTATTTTTAAAGAAGCCAAAGAAATTCAAGTGAAGGATATAATGATTTTCCCTTCTTTCCACGTTCTAAAAATATTAAAATAGTGCGTGTGCAAGACTCTTGCATGCTGGTCTTGGTCTTGCGCGAGTCTTGCAGGTATGGCCTTGGTCTTGCATCGGTATCCCTGGTATTGGTCTTGCATGCAAGACCAAGACCAAAACTGCAAGACCAAGACTCTTGTCCTCATTACTACATGACACTAACTTCTTTTTGATACGGACGGACGGAATTTAAGTAACTAACTCTATGGCTTATGGAGCTCGCAAGTTCATCGCCGCAGTAACAAACGTTCGCCATTGAATTCTATCCTGGGCAATATCAAGCCAGTTTTCATCACGAACACGTACTTCTCGAAGCTCTCTTCTAATATTGTCCTCCCAACGACGTCTCGGTCTTCCCAATGGCCTCCTTCCATCCAGCCTTCCAACCAGGATAGAATATAATCTGCGTTTTTCCCCCATCCGAGCTACATGGCCTGTCCACCTTAGTCGTCGCGATTTCATTATTTTTAGAACATCTGGTGAATCGTACACTCCGTGGAGTTCATTATGCAGTCTCCTCCACTCTCCAGTCATCTCGTCCCGTTTCGGCCCGTATATCTTTCTCAAAACCTTATTTTCAAATACACGTAATTTATGTTCATCTGCTAGGGTCGAAACGAAACGAAACGTACTCCAACTTTCGCAATCGTAAAATATTACCGGCAGAATAACCGTTCTGTATATTTTTAATTTCAGACAGAATAAGCGGCATTATAAGATCCCTTTTTGTTAACTACACTATGAAGGGAATAATAAAGGCTTAGGTTTGAATAACATCATAAGGAAATAAAATACCCAAATTTTATTGTCAAAACCAACATTATTTTAAAACTCTCTACCGAGAAAGACTGAGACGGTTTTATCTTTGTTCTCAACGAAAAAGACAATGGTCAATTACTGAAATTGCCATTCAGAGAACATGGATTGTATAGGATTTTTTACACAAATATAGACATGTCGATCGATGCTTTAACATTGAGCTTGTATCAGGAGTGCTATCTCCAAATAGAATCAGGATGCTTGATTTGGAAAATGTAGATTGAAGCTGCTTCAAATGATCATTAAAAATAAGTTTAGGTGTTCCCTGCTCCTGGTAGCCTCTTAGTAATAAACATTGGTATAGATTTTCAAGAGAAAAATATCTCCTTTCGGTTGAGTAACCCTTGACACAAATTGAATAGCTCTGTTTCAATTTTTCGAGACGATACCAGACTTTTTAAGAGCCGTCTCGTCTCGTGGGCAACACTAGTGAGGTCGTGGTTGTAAAAGCTTCCCAATACATTTTTAATCTGTTTATACGAACTATGACTGCTCTGGTTCTGAATGGTTTTGATAGCACCAAAAAGATCGTAATGTAGACAAGACAGTATGTGAGAAGTGAAAGTCCAAGTAGTAATTTGACGTCTTTGTGAATCTCACAAGATGTACCAGGTGTTATTAGTGCTATTACATTTACCTAATACTAAAACAAACCTGATAGAAAGTTAATATGTAAGTAGAAAAAGAAAGCAACCGAGTCAAAATTGTTTAAAACTAATTAAGCTTTCTCAAATTTGTTTCTTTATTTCAAAATCGACTAAGACCAAAAGCTTACTATAATCAATGGTTACAAAGTATAAGGGAAAAGTTTCCACAATACGTAATGAAACTATAATTCAAATAAGAAAAGCTTTGGTTGAAGGTTGAGATTTGTAAAAAATACCTGTAAAGACTTCAATAACTTCTTCTGATACCGTTCTTCAGGAGAATGCAACAAGAAGCAAAAGAACTGTATTTATTTTATAGCTACAAAAATGGGTGTAATACAATCTCTTAGCAGGGAAGTATTTTTGCAAGAACATTTTGTTAGTGGATTTTATCACTTCAGAACAAATAATAACATAACACTGACAGATTCGAAACATTCTAAAGTTTTTGAACACATAAACAAATACATAGTCATAAGCTACAATGAAACAAACTGGTTTTAAACAATAAGACTTTATATATATATATATATATATATATATATATATATATATATATAAAGATCATTCATCTCCTATGATTAATCAATTACAAGCAGATAAAATTTATATCATCGTATAGCTGTTTAGTCTTCTTAAAGAAAACTTAATATGCTTACCACACTTCCTTTTAAGTAGTGGGAAAGAAATCTTCGATTGATGGAACTGTTTGATACTCGGTCTTTGACACTTCTTTGCTTCCAGAGTTTCCACTCGAATAATCTGTATTGCATGACTCCTTGCCCTGTGTCTTGCCGCCATATCACTATAACATTGTGCAACAGCTCCTGAGACAGACAGGTCGCGATATTCGCGATACATATTGTGTGTTCCTGATCTGGAATCATATCGTAACCAAATTCCGTAATTCTTTATCTTCAATGGAGTCTTCTCTGGGATTTCCTTGAGTGATACAATTTCACCCGTGCTTTTCTTAATCTTCTTCAGCTGTCGGATGAAATACCAGAAGCGAGAACGTGCAACAACATGATTAGGTGCAAAAAGTCTTATTTTGTATAAAGGAGGCTTCATATCCTTCTGGGACGGTAGTTTGCGACCTATAACTTCATATTCTTTTAGATCTCCTGGTGGCATATTTGTAGGGTATTTGTTTTTGTTCTATTCTGGGTGAATTAACATAAAAACTTGCTTCTGTTTTTCTACCTTCTTGTCCAGTGTATGACGACAAAATTGATCTTCAATTAGATGATACAATATCGATCACTGTTCACCATAGACAATAAAGAAAATACCTGATAATTGCTGTTCGTGTGCCATTAATGTATTCGTTTGTTCGCTCTTTGAATAAACAAGGTCTCATTGACCTTCTTGTTTAAAATGATGTCTTCAGTCCATTTGGTTTCATTGTGTTTACTTTCTAAGGGCTGATTTTCATGAAATCTTGCGTTGCTTGCGATGTGAGTAGCGAATTGAAACACGTGTTTTACTGCGTATTCTAAGTTAAGCACGTGTATCAATTAGCTATTCATTCAAATCGCAAGCAACGCAAGCGTTCATGAAAATCAGCCCTTATTCTTCAATTTCTGCACTTTATTTCTTCTGGTCTATTTAGATATATCACTCACTAATCTTCATCGTCATATATTGTACATACCTTTTGCAAGATTTTTTTTCACTTATGTATTTTAATATGTCTGGTTCTCTAGTTATCTTTTCAGAAATTGACTTTCTTCCGTGTTGAGATTCTGTGTGTGTAATTTCTTTCTGTTTTTTTTAACCCTTCGTATTTTTTTCTTTAAAAATTATATGTGAACTTCCCCCGTTAGGTTTTGATAACAAATTGACTTTAAAAATGCTTCTCCTAATTTGTTTTATATAATTTTCTCAGTAAACTCCCTCTTTCTTTTCTATGTATTGAGCAATGAGCGAATATATACATAACTGTTTTATTTTTCATTCCACCACGTAACTGCGATTGATTCATCGAGCTCTACGTAACGATACTGGAGTGAGTGCTTAGTGTTGAAAGACAGACGCCAGAACAAATATTTAAACTCTTTTCTCCACTTCCAGTCTAATCCAATGTGGACTAAATTTTCAGTTCTAACTCATTTGTATATGCTTCTTATCGCTGTGCGGCCCGTTGTTGATTTAAGTCTTAATTACTGAGTTATTCATTTAATAGTATACTGTACTTTGCACATAATAGAAAATACTGCAAATAATATATACTTCCCCCCCCCAAAAAAAAAATTAAGACATAAATACAAATCGGGTTGCACAGCGAAATCAAGCGTAAAAAAACTGAGTTAGAACTTAGAACCGAAAATTTTGTTCATATTAGTTTAGACTGGAAGTGGACAAACGAGATTAAGGGCCATATTTATAAATATCACTCAAGAGTGGGTGGCTCCCAGGGGCATTGAAATTATATACTCCTGGGAGACACCCACCTCTTGGGAGTGATTCATAAATATGGCCAAGTGTCCTATGCGCTCTCTGGTGTCATGAAATTTTTAATGGCAGCAGTCAGTGCAGTATCGCTTTTAGATAGAGGTCATTGGTTGACAATGAAATTGTTCCAGACACGTTTCTTATTCTTTCTTTTATGATTTGTGGGGGAAGTTTGTTCATTTTTCTCTAATTATTTATTGCTATAATGTAATTATTGTAGTGTTTTCCTTCTAATGGTAAGTCTACATTAGGCCTTGTTGAGCAACATGTTTGTGTGCGCGAGGATTATCTAAAGACCGTGACAATCTTCAATTTTCACTCCACTTATACACATGTACTAGATTTTTGCTTAACAAGTAATGATGCGTATGTATTCTCCTTGTCTCAAACTTCCTAACAAGAATGAAATTGTTTATTTTGGTTTACTGCACAAAAATGTGCACTGACTTTGTACATTTTTTTTTTTTTTGCGTGACGTTCATAAATTGTCACGGTCTTTAGATAATCCTAGCGCGCACGAACATGTTGATCAACAAGGTCTAATGTAGACTTACCATTAAACAACTAGAAAAATGTTTAGAGATCCCTTAGCATATATCATTATGTAAATTATGTTGAGTATACTAGGTGGGTGCTAATAACTGGTATGCCATTTTTATACATAGAAATAGTATCATGGGGGAAATTAATTAGCATTTTAAAATATATATATATAATTATCAGATTTCTTTATATCATAGCCATTCTTACCAATTTTAATACCCCTCCCCCCCCAAAAAAAAAAACCACACGATCGTTAGTATTTTCAAGTAGGATGTGACTTCACATCACAGAAACAAAGATTTGGTAGGGATGCTAACTTCTGGGCTCAGCAGTGCCAAAAAAGTACACGTCTTCAGGTCTCGAAAACATATAATGAGCGTAAGTGCGAATAACAGCATGAAAGAGGTTCAATAAGTGGTTAGAGGGTGTCAATAATAGGTCATTTTGCTGTTTTGAAGGAAAAAAAACTAAAATATTCATGTTCTGCATTTTTATTCTTGCACTGTAAAATTATTTTGGGAAAGATCTAAAAGTTTAGAGTTAGCCAAGAACAGAAAAATAAAGCTGGAATAGATCTGCAAAATAAAAGTGGTCTAAAAGTGGCCAATAAATGGTACGTTCACCCTATTCTCTCTCCCACACTTTCATTACTTTTGGATCCATCTGTAAAAATAAAGTATAAATTAAGCCATCTTTATTTTTGTCTATATTTATAAAATCTTAAATATTAGATTTCAGGTATAGTTAGCAGTGGACACAGTACAAGATATTTAGCAGGTTGATGTATCAATGTACATGTTTCGTGCAATAACAAACGTAGAGATAAAAAAAATAGCGGTGTTGATTCGATATTTTGCAGTGTCCCAGAGCGACCACCACTTTTCTGTGTTAAATTAACACAACAAAACAATGTTAATTTCAGTGATTCAGTACAATGGATGTTGTCAATGCTCATTCAAAATAATGAAGGGTATCGTACTAGCACTATCGCAGTGTTGAATCAATATTTATCACAGTGCTCGAAGTAGGGGGGGAATGAGGGGGCACGCCGTGCCCTTACTATTTTCATTTTGGATTTTGCATACTCCCTACCTTTTTATTAATGGGACCTCATTGACATTACTTTCAATAGGCAATCGCCGCCATTAGGTGCAAGCGTACCCTTACTTTTTTTTAGCTCACTTCTCCAAGCGTGCCCTTACCTTTTCTAACCCGCTTCGAGCACTGATTTATCACCGAAATCAACACAATTTGTTGTGTCTTTTTATCAGAAAAAATGGTGGTCGCCGTGTGAAATCGAAAAGTGTTAAATAACACCACAATTTTTTGCTGTATAATCCCACATTCAATCATGATATTTAGATCTATGTATATACAGGGATTCTTCCAGGATTTTCAGCTTGTAAAGTCAAAGTTAGGTGTGTCAGTAGAGTTTTTGGGTTTCCTATTAATTTTTAACCTATCGATCTTCCTACACTGCAAAAATTATGGGTGTTCAAAACACCAAAATTGATGGCAATATAGTTACCACCCCAAAAGGAGTAGTAGAACACCTCTCCAAGTGGTTTGAAACACTCACTAAACACCATTAGTGGTGTTTCTCAGCACCAATTCCAGTGTCTCAAACAGTGAGCAAATGTGTTCTGAAACATATTTTGCTAATTTGTAAAATAGATAATATTTTTATCAATTCGCTGGATCAGAAAGCTATATATCAAAATTTCAATTGTTTTTTTTTTTCGGTAAACAAGTATCTCATCTGTTTTCATGAACTTTTGCTTCTGTATTTACCAAGTCAAAGTAAGAAAAAGCTGTAAAGATTGTCTTTAGACTAATTATGGCAGAATTAACATAGTAGTTCACTTTACACTATCCATCTATTAGTTATGTCCAAAAGAATAATCATAATTTAATCCGCAAAGACTGCACGAAACGTCAATAAATATGAATATATTATTCATCCTAAGAATCATACACATCACTATAAACACTCATCACAATACTCATCACCATCAAGACTTTCCTCATCACTACAGAAACTCACATCCATTAGTTTGTCCTCATCTGTGTCTGATGATGAATCACTGTCCCCATATATTGCCTCATCCTCGGTTCCATCCAAAGCATTTGAAATGCCACACTTCTTAAATGTCTTGACATTATCGCAGGATCTCTTCACCCAGATACAAACTTCTACAGTTGTTTTTATCACTCTTCCTGCTGGTGTCAAGTTGTCCCCAGAAGACTTCATCCATCGGGTCCATTCTTCTCTCATGGCAGCTTTGAAAGGTTTATTAATGCAGACTTTAAGTGGTTGGAGCTGACTTGTCAAGCCTCCAGGTATTACGGCAAGTGTTGTCTTTTGCTCTGCAGCCATCCTCTTTGTATTTTCTGGTATGTGCGCCCTGAACTGATGAAGCACCAATAGAGCAGGTTTGCGTAAGATGTGCACCTGGACTTCTGCTCCAAACTTTATCTAACCAGATCTTCATACCATCCTGATCCATCCAACCCTAAGCATGAACATGGACAATCACTCCACTAAGGAATGTCTTTCTTTGGCATGGTTTTCCGTCTGAAAATCAGCATTGACGGCAGCTTGGTTCCATCGGTACAGCAAGCTAGAACAACTGTTTTCATGTCCGCTTGTCTTCACTGTTACTGTTTTCACCCTCTTGTATGAACAGTTCTGTTACTTGGCACATCAAATTGAAGGGGGAATTCGTCCATATTAGCAATCTGTCCCAACTTAAATTGATGTGTCTTTCGACAATGAATTACAAAACGATGATAGAAAAGGACCTTCTTCTCATAGTGTTCAGGCATCTTTTGAGCAAGTCTGTTACGTGTACGCATGCTTACTCCATTTCATTTCATAAACCTGAAGCACCAATTGTGTCCTCCTTTGAAATCGGTAATTTCATTTTCAGCCGCAATTCTTCTTGTCTCATGCTGAACCATCTTCGTAGACACAGCAATTCCAAATGCCCTTTGTTCTTCAATTCTATCTCTAAACGAGGCCATTTAGCTGACTTGTCCCTTATGGTCTTCTTCTGCCGTGGCATCTTTTGTTTTGTTTTTTTCTTCCTTTCGCCACCAGTTCTCTGATTGTTTTCTCAGTTGGAGGAGGATCAAATTGACGTTCAGCAGCACGATTTCCATGGACTTTTGCAAACTCGATAACTTTTAACTTGAACTCAGCACTGTACAAATGTCTTTTTGCAGCCATTTCTTGGAAAACGTAACCTGATGTAAAAAAAAAAAAGTGTGTAACAATGGGCACAACGACAAGTCCGCGCAGAAAGTTACATGCTGGGCTAACAATGAGCGCAAAAGCAAGAAGTTAGAAACGCGAAAGACATCTAGCGCGAATACAAAGTGGAAAATGCAAAGGAAAAAATCTACTACCATTGTATAAGACGCACCCAGCTTTTGGATCCACAAAATTTTGAAAAAAGTGCGTCTCATATATATATACACGTCTATACGCCTATAATACACGTGTATGTGTTTGTAAAAATAATCTTAAATAATTACCACCAGGGGAACAAAGTAGCCATTGCCATTTTCGTACTAACGATTATCAAACTAACCCAATTTTTTCCAATTTAATCCAAATATGGTATTGTATTATGAAACAGGTATTTAAAAATGTAAGTGCGTGAATTGAATTGAATTTGCATTTAAGGCTTTTTGGTATATTTGACTTAGGAGAAGATGAGTTAGGTAAAGGGTGGGAAAGATATCGACCAGCACCTTATTTTTAAAGTACCACCCCGGCATTTCCCTGGTGAAACAGAAGGAAAAACTTTTAAAATCTCAGCCAGGAAAGTTGCTCGTGATATTCGAACCTGCGTAGACCTACATTGCTGATCCGAAGTCCGCGACGTTACCACCTGGACTATAAGGGCTGGGTATTTTAGGTAAGAGAAAGATGTACGGTTAAGTGGTAACTGGTAGAGAATGGGTGCATTAGATATTCATGGTTCCATGAACAATTTTTTGGTACCTAGTTTAAATTTCGATCTTATATTTCTCATACTAAAGGTGCTTTGTTGCAAATAGGAATGCTGGTGGGTGGGGAAGAAGTATGACGTGTAACAAACTAATACAATTTGTGTATAGTTTTGATTCTTCTTAATTTAATTTATAAGGCCTTTAGGCAACCTTGGCTCAGGCCGGATGGATGATGATGGGATGATTAGTGGAATGAAGAAAGTGGGAGGAAACAGAACCCCGAGAAAGTCCAACACAAAGCCCATAGTATGATCGGTTCCAACCGACGAACTCAAGCGCTCTACCACTGAGCCACCGTGGACTCAATTTGTGTATAAATAAGAAGCATTGGTGGTATTCAGAGCGGTGAGGGATCACTGAATTTGTCCTTTGAATGCCACTTCTCACTTCCGGCTCACAGTGAGCCGACGCCATCTTTGTGAGCAAAGATTTTCGCGCTCACTGGTGAGCCAGACCTCCCGGAAGTGCGGTTAGTGCGACTGCAATATGGCTTCCGGCGCAGAGGAATATAACCTACGAGTTTAATCAGAAATATTACCAAATAACAACAAGCCATGAGGGGCAATTGCAGCTTCAGTCTGGTAAGATGTTAGATCTACATGTTAGCGCTTTAAAAGATATTTATATCGAACAAATACTGTGTTAGAGGTACATATTAGCTGTGTGCTTACTTGCTTCACTGCGAGATGAAAGAGCTGAACTTCTTGAATCGGAACATAAAACGGATAAATTTATTCCGTATAGATTAAATTCTAAACTGTTTTCGAACGTTATAATTTTAAATAGCCAGGTTTGTAGTCACATGTTTCCGCGCTCAAATTGGGATCTTAAAGTACAAAGCATTTTTATTAAAAACTTTGGCTGTAAGTTACAGCAGTTACAGACGAAGTCTCCTATTTAGTGGTCTTACCAATTGCCTTAGAGCATGTAAGACCACATTCAAATTTAATCCGTCGTCGATTAAAAACGGTAACATATGGCTTACATCTTCCCGACGTGCTATATTTACTACTCTTTGTGATATGCGATATTAAATTGTTCGTGGAACTTCAACCATAAGCTTTATAAAATTCAACTGTTTATTGAGCATAAACGAAATTAGGCATCCGAAGGATCCGCTGTGAGCGCTCACTCACTGGAGATCACTCTCACTGCGCTGAATGCAGCCATTGTGAGCTACAATACTGTGTTTTTACTAAGGGCCGATTTTCATGAAAGCTTACGTTGCTTGCGATTTGGGTGAATAGCCAATGGAAACACATGTTACACTTATCTTACAACTAAACACATGTTTCAATTGGCTAATCAACCAAATTGCAAGTAACAAAGCTTTCATGAAAATCAGCCCTAATATGTGTTGTTTCCTAAGTCAATGAAGCGGAAGCCAAACCAGTTAACACTAGTGTTACATGATCGTAATGGCGGAGATCTTAATTGAATCTTATGTACTGTATGCGTTATACATCCGTTGTAGTTTAGCGGAAACATTAACTGATACGTCGCTGTAAACTACTTCAGAATAATCAAATAATGTATGCGCCAAGGTCTGCACCAAATTAATCTTTTGGCTTATTGAAAAAGTATTTTAGCTTTTTAAAGGTGTACAATATAGCATTCATTTTCTTGGTTATAAGTATTACGTGTTCGCTCCATGTAAGATGCCTGTTCATGATGACTTCCGGATTTCTCACTCGTTTAGGTCACTGTCGAGGGATGTTATGCTCGACAAGGATTCATAACACTCGATCCTTGTACAACATATTCATGTTAATTACAGTCATGATTCGAAAAGTTCCTTACTATTGATAAAATTTCATTTGGGAGTAACTTCGAAATGGGTAGACCGATTATAGTAATTTTCTGTAATTTACGGTAAATCACAGTCTATCTATTGCAAAGTTATTCGCGAAACAAATTTTATCGATAGGAAAGAACTTCTGATCGTAATTGTATATAAATTTGTGCTTACACACGTTCAAATACTTTTCCTTACCTAGACCATTTCATTAAATGGTAACAAATCTTTGAACGCTAATGTACAACATGAAAAACGCAATTTATTATTAGCGTGAGCGAAATAGGTGGGACAAAAATGAAAGACCGACAAAGTACTGTGATAATGACAACACAAAAAATACTTAGAACATAAAGAGTTATGTTTATACGGTTGATAACACTCCAAATTTCATTGAGTTCCACACATTCCAGGACACAATGCATAAATTCCATCCCCTATTCTTTTTTTTTTAAAATAAAAGCAAATCATTATTAAATCATGACAATTATCTTTTATAATTATTATGAAACTATCAGACACGATATCTAACCATTTGTGTAAATTTTATGCGCGAAGAGCTGGTGGGATAACCTTTCGAGCAGGACTAATAACTGAACAAATGATGAAAAGAAAGTAGGCCTTTATATTCTGTGGTTTTTGATATTTCTTCTTTTACGAAACAGAAGAAGAAGAAAATATCAAAATCACGCCAGTGTTTGCATGAATGAAGGAAAAGTTTCTTTAATTGGACTTCTATTACATTGATTGTGCAAAATTTAATTAAATCCTTTCACAATATTTAATTATTTATTTATTTACATGTCAAGTTGTCAGTGGAAAACATGACAAGACAACAACCAGCTCTTTTGCTGCTTTTATGTAAAGAAAACCAAGCACATCACGATAATAATAATAATTAATGATGATGATGGTGATTGCAGCTTTCTCTTACATGTAATTCATGAAATAGCTACTGTAAGAATTAACAATCAATGTTAGCGTTGATAATTTGGATATTATGGAAAAAGGTCAGTGTCTTTTTAGCGAAAAACGTTAATGAAACATTGTATAGCAACAGTGAAAATCCCGGGACAACTTCGGATATGGGGACCTATATCGATTTGCAAAATTTTAGTGTCATTCGACTTAGCCAGAGCCTGCAAACCCAGGCCCGGCCCGACCCGGCTGGATCTGTATACTTTGACCGGCCCGGCCCGAATCTCGGGCCGGGCAGGGCGTAAACGGGCCGGGCAAGGCACAAACGGGCAGGGCTTGAGAACAACCAAGTCTGATAATTCAATTTAATGCTTCAATATTCAATGGAAAATGTCACATGTGTCTTCATAAGATTGTAGTTTCTATTTTTCCTTCTCGAATGGGAAGATCGTGTGAAAGGTTACCCAAGGGTTTCTTTCTATATCTCCATTCTGTCTGTCTATTTGTTATCAGTGGTTGTTCTGTCCATACATCATGTGGTAGTAATAGTAGTAGCATTAGCACTAGTAGTAGTGGTAGTAGTAATAATAATAGTAGTTTTAGCACTATTATTAGTAGTAGTAATAGCAGTAATCACAATGGTAGTAGCAGCAGCAGTAGTAATAGTAGTAGTAGTAGTAGTATTAGCAGTAGTATTAGCAGCAGTAGTAGTAGTATTAGCAGTAGTATTAGCAGCAGTAGTGGATGCAACTTCCAATACAAAATAAACTATTGATAACGTATCACGTGATATAGATTCCGGATACGGCCATCTTGGCCAAATTAGCAAATGTCGATTTCCGCATTGAAATCCACAAGGAAACGATAATGTAGTCAGCATGACAAGCGAAGCTTGAAATTCGAATCGAACAACCCTCAACGTGTCACGTGATATAGTTTCCGTCAGTCATATTAGCAGATAGTTTCATTTATGACCATACTTTATGAGCTTAATGCGTAATGTATCTAATTCCTATATAATCCCATGTTAAAAATTAACGATTTTTAAAAAATGTTTTCTTATTTAGAGATGATATACACATCAAAGGACTTCAGATTCGTGTTTGCAATACCGAGTTTGGGAAAAAACAGGTTGCAGATGGACGATTAAACGAACTGGAAGCTCTCCAGGATGTCATTTTGAATTTTTTGAGACAAATAAAAATATCTGCTAGAAAAGTGGAACAAACGGCATTTCGCTCAGAACGACACACCGAGAAAAATAGCTATCTCGGATTTTCCATAATACATGTCATCACTTAGTTGCGGCGGCCATTTTGTGAATTATTTATATTTTAATATCTCGCGTTATAATGGCCATATCAAGATGGATTAAACGTTATCTTACTCTGGAATGCATCCTAAAGTAGAAAATTCCAATCAGAATACCAAACATCTACTTATTGAGATCGGTACGATATATAGGTATATATATATATATACATGTATATATATATACAGATGCTTATCAGAATAATGGAAACACCTGTAGTTGGCAACACGTCAGATGTATGGGTTGGCAGTGGTGTCGTGGCGACCGCAGCGCCGGACTGCTGGTGGTGGTGTGTTAGGTCGGTCTCCATACTACGTCAGGCGTCGTGGAACAGGAGTGTGCAGTGGCTGCAGCAGACGGAGGTAGTGTAAAATGGGAGACCTCTCAGAGTTTCAAAGAGGGCAAATTGTTGGTGCGCGGTTATGTGGAGTGAGTGTGACGGCAGTGGCTAGTGTGTTAGGTGTGTCGCCAGGGACAGTGTCGAAGGTGATGACGGCCTACACAACACACGGGAAAACCACATCGGGGAAGCGGAACAGTGGGCGGAAGAAAAGCATCAGTGACAGGGCACGCCGAGTATTAAAGCGCATTGTCACGCGGAACCGTCGTGCCACTGCGGCGCAAGTGACGGAGGAACTCAATCAGCACCTCCCCCAACCTGTTTCGACAATCACAGTCCGCCGCGAATTACATGACATGAACTTACGGGGTCGTGTTGCACGGGCCAAACCTCTCATCAGGGACCAGAACGCTTTAGCACGCCGCAAATTTTGCCGCGACCATGCAACTTGGACCGTTGACGACTGGAAACGTGTGGTGTGGTCGGATGAGTCACCATTCACCCTATTCCAAACCACGGGCCGTGTTTATGTGTGGAGAACGCCCAAAGAAGCGTATGATCTGCAGTGTCTCCGCCCAACTGTGAAACATGGCGGCG
>JAGDQP010033850.1:0-20452 GCA_022664845.1 Lepisma saccharinum | reverse complement strand
TTCAATTTGGCACCAGAACGAAGCTTATATCTGGGTTCTGTGATGAGGTATTACCGTTTAAGCGTAAATGGATGTGGTCGCGTGGCCGCCATATTGATGACGTCATTTCAGGTGGTTGCCCAGCTGTGATTTTTGGGATTTTTCTCTGGAGGCTCAGGGGGTCCAAAGAATGCGTTAAAGCAAAAATTAGCTTTCTAATATTTTTTCCGTCTCGGGCCATTTTAAGTCCTAATTTACCTATACTATTATATATCGATATGCTAGCGACTAACCTGAAAATAACATTATTGGTTAAAAGTTAAATTTTGCATTTTTAATTTGTTTCTGCTTCTCATTGAGCATTCCGAAAAGAAAAAAACAACAACTGAAAATGATATTTTATAATCCGTAGGTCAATTCACTTTAACACTGTTAGGAAGGATTGAATTTGTGGAAATGGATTGCCTGATTTCAGCATTTGTTTGGAAAGCCTCAATGAAGTCGATCACTTTGGGCATCGATCCGACAACCCTGGAATAAGAAGTGCATACAATTTCCACTAAATTATTTTATCAACTGTGATGTAATCTTGATATACTTTCCAGGGGAGCTTGAGAAAAGTAGAGCTTATTATATTTAAAATGTATTATTTTTTGCTCTAAAAACATAGTTGAGGCAAATTATCTCTTTCATAGTAATTAGAATTTAATAGTAGATATCTGTCCATATTTTACCAAATTAAAGGTTGCAAAAGCTAGACAAGTACAAAAAGACAAATAAGAATATCTAAAATTATTTGAAAGATAATAGTTCTGTTGGTAATTCATTCTAATCGATGCAAATGATCCGATGCGTGAAGATCAAATCTCCTCGTAGTCTAAAATCCTACCTAACGACAGAGGAATAAGTTGTTTGATTTCATTCGCAAGTAATTCAAAATAATAATAATAATGTTTCCTATTTACACACAATGAATGAAGTTGTCGTAATTTGTTTATGCACAATTCTCATTTTGAAAAGTATGACAAACAGAAACGCGCGCGCACACACATATCCACACATACGCGCGCGCATGTATGCATACATGGTAAGATATAATGAATGACTGTATAATATAGTGTATAAGTGAATATGAATTACACCCCCCAATAACTTTAGACACCCCCTTCGATTACATTCCTGGCGTACTCCCTGGGGGCGTTCCACTCTGTACTTTGTCTCTTGCTTTCGTGGTCGTACTCGAATAGCCAGGTTTCATCCCCGGTTATCACTCGGCCTAGGAAATTCGCACACGACACTGCATTTGATCGTCCGTCAAAATCTTCGGCACTATTTTTGCACAGATTTTTCGCATGTTCAAGTTTTCGGAAAAAATTGAAAAAACTTGCGTTTTCGCCAGTCCCACAGCCTCTGCAATCAACTGGAGACCTAAACGCCTGTCTTTGTCTAAAAGAGCTTTCACAAGGGCCACAAGGTCCTCCGTTTTTGATGCGGACGGCCTGCCTGAGTGTTGTTCGTCCTCGACCACCTCCCGTCCTGCCTTGAACGCCGTGTGCCATGTGTAAACTTGCGTGCGGGACATCACTCCCTCGCGGTAAGCCTCCCGTAGCAAGGTTAAGGTCTTCGTAAAGTTTGTTTTTCAATTTAACACAAAATTTCATAGCGTAGCGCTGTTCCAAAGTGCGCTCTATTGTCACCAAATCCACCAAATACAAATTCTCGACGCGACGTTGTTTCGGTGTACACAACACGAGCGATAGCACCTCAACCACTGCTCGCAAATAACTGAGCGAAGCCTTGCTTTGAAGGTTATGGTCGCCACTGCCACCTGGCGCCGCTTCCCGCACCCTCGACCGATTCTCGCGTCGCGCTGCGAAAAGTTCGGGTACTTTCAGAACGGACCCTGTAAATTTGTTCATGGTGGGCGGCAAGGGAACAAGACAAAAAACTGCCCTGGCCTCCAGCTCGAGAGCAGTATTTCGTAGATTCAGTGGGTGTGGTGTTCATCTCTATCGGTTTGCCAGAATTTTGTTCTTGAAGGTTTTCAACCATTCAAATAATAATAACACGTAGATCTTGCCCAGTACAGTGATTTTTCAAGATTTTCAGTTTGGGGGTGTAAAGTCAAAATCGGGATGGTGTAAGTAGAATCTTAGAGTTTCTATCGATATTTTTACCTTAAAACATTTATTGCTGAAGAAGTGAAGAGCGCGGTGCTTGAGAATTTGGGAGGCCTCCATTAGGTACATTCTGGAAAAATCCCTGGACTCTTACCGTGGAGTATTTGTCAATCTACCCTTCTGTCCCGTTGTGTCAGTAATCCTATTTGTTGAAAATAAGAAAATAATGCATTTTACTTAATTAAAGCAGAATATCACTAAAGTACGATGCAGGCACTTATAATTCCCCATACTCCGTCTTCACTCTCCTAGTGATAATATAATAGGGATTTTCTAATATCCTCCTCCAATCCTCTTTAATGTTCGTCCATTAGCTGATAACATTAGAATAAAAGAGAAAAGGCGTGTTGCCAACACCCCGCTATTAAAATTGGCTAGGCCAAGTTCTTCTTAACACATTTCCAAGAGGCACTATAATAGCATGGAGTGTCCTGATTGGTTGCAGTTGTCGCTAGCTACCTGGCGATTTCCAATCTTAGTATAACACTGATTTCTCCAAAGGGAAACTCTTTGCTACATTTCCAGTTTTCGTCATACACCATTCAGCCAATCAGGGCGGAATGGTCTGTATATATACTGTATATATATATATATATATATATATATATATATTGCGTGCAACAGTTAATCCTGATCTATGGATCAGCAGTGTTTTTTCGCAACCTGGCATAGGTGTTATACATAAGAATACCCAACCTTTCCACAAACTTTTCGCCACCTGTTGTCAGTCCAACAGAACTAAGAAATGATTAAATCTAGTATGCAATGTTTCTACATTCGATTATAAAAATGAAAAAAAAATGGAATGCGAGTTCGGTATCTGATACTTCAGTTTATTGCCCCACAATATATCAAAAGCGTAGATATTGCGCATGGCTTACTAACATTACTTCATTCTTACTTCGACTGGACTAACACCAGGTGGCACGGAACTAAGGGAATTATTAAAATTTACTGCATTATCTCTATAAATATTTTATCTATAACGTGTAGATTTAATCCCTAGATGAGGATGAAAAAGTTTTGTGTAACCGGACATTAGAGAACTTAGAAGTCTCTATAATGGGACTTTTGTTAGGTTAAATTGTTAGTAAGCGGAGGACACTGAACAAATGACCGGAGGAATTAGCATCAGAATAGGAAACGATTTGGGTTTGGTTAGTCATCAACTTGGAATATAATAACTTTGAACGTGTAGGATTAGATTGGTTTCACAATTCGTTCTCTTTTCTAACATTTTGGTTACCGTATTTTGATCAATTATTTCCATTTAACTTGAAACTTGTTTATTTTGTACCATTGATACAGTATCAATCATTAAGATGTTATTTCATTATTTCTAGACGGTTGGGGTTCCCAAAACTAATTCTAATACAGAATACTGTATATAAACTTTTATTCTCTTTGTTGTACAGTATTGATCAATCCCCTATGTGTAATAACAATATTTTCGTGTATCCGTTGGAATGTTTTACTCTGTATATATTCTTGATTATGCACAATAAATAATTTCTTGTTCAATCAAACTGATGCTTTTAATTTCCATTCCTCACAAACAACATCCAAATAAACCATGTAAGAAACCTTTTGTCCAAAGAATGACACACAGTTTGTCTACGTATTCTGTACTTTTAATCATTTCTTTATATGTTTTCAGAAAATTCTGAAGTATATGTTCGTTGTCTGGGTGTGTCTCTATAAATTTCTCGTAGATTTCATTGCATATAGGCGCATATGCTAAGGTTTCCACTACGTTCTGTTCCAAGGATTCCACCGACATATGAATGCAGTCGTGAGTTCCAGAGTCAATGTGAATGTGGTCAAAGCAAGCAAGACAAATTAGCGCAACATTTGCTTTCCATTTTGGAATACTATACATTATGCAAGCAGGCTTGACTTCAAGAGTCGAACATTCACACAGGACCGCCATTTGAAAACTACATCCGAAAATCCTCGTTCAATGCCTTTATGTACTTTATTGACCAATGACAATAAACAATACAACTTTTCTCTATCTGTCTCATGACAAGTGTCTCGAAAATCAAATGCGTTAAACTATCATACCGCAAAAGTTGAATCAAGATTCACTTCATGTAGTACTTAACGTCATTACTTACATTTTTTCAATGAGCTCCTTCAAGTACAATAACACATACAAGTTGACAAATACAATATTTATTCATTTAATCCCAATACTTGGGAACAAATGGCGTTATTCCTGATTAACCTATATTACAAACAAAGATGTTGCTGCTTGTGATTTCTGTGGAACACATTCACAGTCTTGTATCATATCTATAAAATAAAATGTTCTTACTTTCATACTAATCAATATTTCAAAAAACTCTGTACTTCAATTACTATTGTAAGAGTAATATTCAGTGTCAGTACTGTTGCGCCATAGGTGACTAAAAGATACATTACAACGCTGTTGTAGCCTAGTGACAAATCCAATCTTCCATATTATTTTGTGAATTTGTTCAAAACGCAATGTCATACTCCTCGTTACACAGATGCCTATTGGACAAGTATTTTAATTCTATATCATTACTCAACGTGTTCCCAAAATATCAAACAGTCTGCTGTAATACCAAATAAAAATTACCTCTAGTGACCAGAACCTATCTCTAATGATCGTTCAACTGGACTTCATTTTTCGACATCCTGTTTTAATTTGAAAACAAAAAGTTAATTTGAACTCCACGTTGAGCTGTACTTCCTATTCTTCCAGTGTAATGTTGATCATACTTACGAGATCATACAAATATATATGTATCTTTCTGATACAAGTTGCATACAAGGACATGACTCGTCGAGCATGAGTACGTTTCAGTTCATGAAGAGCAATACGTACATCTCAGCATTAGTTACATTGATGATATGACATTATTAGTACAATTTTCAAATCTTAGTTAATTGGGCCTTTGGAGGCCATTATAGGGGAGGTGGCGTGAAGTAGAGTGGGTGGGATTCGCTACATACTGGACTACCTGGCATACAGCTGATAAACTCGGTTTCGATTCCCGGGTACTACAGTGACTGATTTATTGATGTTTTCAACATATTACCATATACTGGTCATTTACATTGGCTAGTATTGTCTTCAATGTGATTCTATATTAACATTATCCTATTTCAAAATTTATTTATTTTGAAATATGTTTAATATTTTCTGTATATCTCAGTTTCTTGTTCAATGTATACACATTTTGAGCAACTAACCGTGCACAACTGTATTCACTTCATACCAATTTTCGTTTGTCTAGACTTAGTGGTTTAGAAAATGTGTTTTCGGACGGCCACTTTGGATTAAAGATGGCGACTTTTTTATTATATTGTCGTGACTTAAACGTGAAGACACAACTAAAAATAAAATTTCATTTCTTTAGCTCAAACGGTGTCAGAAATGATTTTTGGGTGGCCATTTTGAATCGAAGATGGCGACTTTCCCAAAACATTTTATTATTTTCCTAAACTACTAATTATGATACACCTTTTTGCTAGATTTCGTGCTGCTACCACAAATATTATGGAAAATGAAATTTTAAGTCCATCATTTTGGATCCAAGATGGCGACTTTTAGAAAGTTTGAAAATATTTTCCTTATCTACTAGCGATAGTGTACCTTCATACCAAATTTCACTTAAATAGCCCCAGCCGTTTAGCCTCCCTATTCTATACAACAATGGGTTTAGCGGCCATTTTGGAACCAAGATGGCAACGTTTTCAAAATGTCGGATTTTTCCCTTTATCTACTCATGGTCCTACACCTTCATACCAAATTTGGTGTTTCTAGCTCCAGTAGTTTGACCTGGGAATTTTGATGATCAGTGAGTCAGTGAGTGACCATGGGGCTATATAGTATATAGATGTTCAGTTGACAATAACACAGAATAATAAAGAAAATATTAATTATTAAACTAGGGCCCGGGTTTTTGTGTACTTAAATTATTTTTATAAAATATGTATTTATGTGTTTAAAAAGTAAAACTATGTTTATGTTTAAAATGATCAAAACATAACATAATCTACGATTAAAAACTACTAATTACACAGAAATTACTATACTACGTTCTATTTTTAGTACTATACGGAAAACAATGCGGTTAATTTGTATATTCATATGCTCTTAGGTGAGAGAAACTAGTAATAAATCAAATTTCATTGTTTTGGAACATATAACAAATAATGCTTTAAACTACATATAGGTTACGTGAAAAATTGAATAAGATTAAACTGTTACTGCTACATACTAGCATATAATTTTATTTAAACAATTCCAAACACAGCCAATTTCGGTCACTCCACGCGGAATATTAACAAGTGGGAGGAGTTTTGGGAGGGATCAGCCCTGCTCTTAATCAAGGTGTTACTCCATCAATTTCGTGGAGTGACTCAGGAACACCAGAGAAAGCCTCAGTCAGGATGCCCGGTACTGGAAATCGTACCAGGTCCACTCGATTATAAGTCAAGCACTCAACCGACTGCTCTACCTGTTTTGCCATTATAATATACAATATTTTGCATTTTCACATTTCCAGAGAGAAAGGAATGTAGATTCTCAGTTAGAAAAGCTTTGTAACACGAGAAGCTTTTTTCTGTATCACGCAAATTTGAATTTCGATTAACAATTACAGCCTTAAAAATGCAATGGCGATTATTTATTTGTATATTAAAATCACATTGAAATTGGAAAGTTTATGGGGAACTTTATATGTTGAAAGTATAACAAATTACGAAAATAGAATTCAGTCAATGTTACTTCAAAATTAATATAGTTAATTAAAAATCAGTGAACGCAAAATTAAAGAATTGGTTCAATATGTATGCAGGGGAAAATACATTAAAATATGTTTATAAAATGTGCCAAAATGTGTGAAATTAAACACACCTAAGTGATCACAAACAACACTTCGTTTGCCCACAAATATATACAAGAATACATTTTATCAATTTAGAGAAATATTTAATTAAATAATTATCCGGACCCTATTTATTATAAATATTGTCAAAAATATCCTGCTGTTTATGCAATCCCACTTTTGAACACTCGGCAAGAGCGTCCATCAAACATGCTCTAGAATCTTACAAATATTCAAAGCCTAACTTGCTCCCCCTCCCCATCACTTCTGACAGGTAATAGCCGTTTCTGATGGTTTCATTCGTACCGGATATACAGAGGATAGGGACAGATTACATAACATTGTATATTCCAAAGATGAATTCGAATTTTTTTTATCTATCAGTGTCACTTCCGTCCCTTAGATTTGATCTATTCAAACGCCAAAGAATGACTGCATTCACTTGCATATAAAAAATGAAAAATGCAGGATTTTTCTGGGCATATTGGTAGGTGCGTTTTCCTTCTTTCATCCAATGTTTCAAATGAATAGTTAATACTGGATTAAGCTATTTTGGGTTCCCGGGCTATAGACTCTGTTTGGGCTCTTCGCCTGGACCACAAAGGTCTTTGCATCTTCGAGAGAAGGTAAATAGAAGTTCAATTATTTCAGGATAAGTATGCATAGATAGATTTTATAACTTGTTATTCATTATTGGTACCAAAATACTACATTTCGACTGGCTGTATAGCCCTTACAACAAGAGAGATTGGCTGCATCATTAAGGCTGTAGATCACCCCCGCCATCTTGGTACGCACTTTCCATTGATTAACATGGGAATTGTTTTACTCGTTTTATACTTTTCAGGAGTATAGTTTTAACTTCTGTTTTCGCACAGTTTATCGTCATGCTCTCTTTTACTCATGCTACTTTATAGAAATGCAATATTTTACACAGGAACAGTATAATTTCCCGTTAACATATTGTGATTATATATTTGGAGAAACTTCACAAACCAAAACTATACAAGAGTCAAAATAACCACCAAGACAAATTTTGTGAAAGCAGAACTTAAATATTCTACATCCGAGAGGCATAAAATGAGTAAAACAATTCCCGTGTAAATCAATGGAAGGTGCGTACCAAGATGGCGGGGGTGATCTACAGCGTTAAGACACTAGATATTACTAACTTAAGACATATACTTACTTCACGAAATAATTTTGAGAGAGTTTAGAATGATAAAACATAACTCTGAAGTTGTAACCGAGAATAAGAATTCTTAAACTTAATAAACCACCATAATTACATGTTTGAACACAAAATACAACTATTTTCTTATTTCAGAATATAGCTTCCACGTTTCTGCATTTTGTCCATTTACTTTCTGGTCCTTTTAGGTCCCTTGATAACGAAGTTATACCAAAAGGGACTTTATAATCCCGTTCATGGTGTTCGTCCGTTCGTGTCCAGAAATTAAATCTCATGAACTGCAAGGTGTAGAACGGTGCTCGAGGTGTTGTTGGAAATGAATTGACTAGATTAGTTCAGAGCAGATGGAGCCGTCTTGATTGGTGTAGTAGTTCAGTGTTGTCAACTCATTTTTTAATAAATTGTTCAAATTGCTTCCATTCTGTTAGACCTATCTGCGATAAATTTCGCATAAACATTACTTGATACTATACAATAGAAACACATTATGGGTGTCCCGTCCTCAAGCACCACGTTGCCAGTGTTGCGAACCTGTGTTCACAAAACATATCTCATGAACCACAACGTGCAGAGACGTGGCTGAGAGATCGTTAGTAGGCATGGTACCGAGAAGACCGAGAACGAGACTAAGGTTCAGGAATCGAGACTATACATGGAGACTTACTCGAGAAGAGACCAAGACCGAGACTTATCCATCGAGACTCAAGGCGAGACCGAGACATACCTCTCGAGACTATAAGCTTTATTTTCATGAATGTCGATAATATTAATTTAATGCTTTTGTTGATGTTATTTCATACTAGAAGAAGTCTTGTGATAATTAGTTTCGTTGTGATAAATTTTATTTAACATGTTATATTGTAGTTTAAAAATATGACAATAAGATAAGTAGTCAAGTTATGAATGGCAAACTATTTTCTGTTGTCTTTCAATTATAATATAGAAGTGTTGGAGAATGATTCGGGAACGGATAAATACAGACATGTTTCTTCCTCTGCGAATTTTCATCCCCACACTTCCTCCCTGCTGATAGTCTTTTACTTCTGTTGACACTTACATCATCCTCAGCTAGACTAACCTCGTAAAGACTATAAAGCTTACGTCAAGAAGCCAAAGATTTTAAATTATAATATAGATCTTTTCTTACAACATTTACTTATTACATTTTTTTTTAAAAAATAGAAAGATTTTTTCAATCCTAACCGGTCGGTACCTTGGAAAAAATGGAGACAATACATACTTCTACGAATATGGAAACAACCCAGCAAGCCAGGAGACGTCGGCCGACGTCGGGATTTGAAAAAAGCCGACGCGGAGCCGACGTTAGCGGACGGGTTTTGGGCGGGATTACGCCTCTTCGCAGATCCCGTCGGCGGCTCGGAAGATGGTCCGACGACCAATCGCCACTTATGCATCGCGCCGACCGTTCCCCGACTACTAGTTGGTCAGGCCGCCGTCGGGGTCAGCATTTGGCTTGCTGGGAAGCAAATTGGAGCTCAGACGCTGGACACCTCAACAGTACTATCTTCGTAACCCTGGTAGTTCCTGATTTGAAAGTTGTCAACAGACAGAAATAGCGATTGTATAAGGCTTCCCAGCACTTGTCGCTGAAGCCTAAATGTTGTATAAAGTTTCCCTAAGGAAGTTCTTAACTTTATGCAGAGGAAATTCTTCACAACGTATCACGTAAATATACCTGTACATTCGATAAAAACAATATTGTATTTATAAAAATCAAATGAGGAGGAGAAATTTGTATTATTTATATGTCGTTGATGAAGTTTCGTCGAGACCTCCCGAACAACAACTCAACCACTTTCGTAGTTCTAATAGTTCCTGAGTCTAAAGTTGTCGACAGACGGGCACAGAATCATATAAGATTGTACGCATACATAGTATGCCTTAGACACAGTAAAGTTAATTTTTTTACCTATTAAGCTATGCTTTGCTAGAATTGTTGGAATGACATTTTAATCTGATAACACGACTTATTTGGAATACCAATGTGTTTATTTCAGTTTATAAGATTCGCAATACGCTATTTGAAAGTAGCGCCTACTGAGAACACACCTCTTTTTGCTTTAATGTACGGACGTGCAGCTGTAATCCATACTTATGAATTTGTGCTTTTAATCAGTCACAAGCAGTATTATAAAATAATTGATTCGTGTAGCTGTGGAGTTGGGTAACTGCTATTTTCAATTTCTTTGTATTTGATTATTTCCTTGTACAAAAGTTCATAATAAGGAAATATTTTGTCACGTACTGTTCACTCTTAAAAATTTTGTTAACGTTTCAATTAATTCTCAGGGAAGTTTCGCAGAATTTTTAGCATTTCATGTTGATAAACTGTAATGGAGGGCGTATGATTATCTGAATATTTTTCGTTTTCAGTTCTGCAAATGCGCAGAATGAGAAAATTGTTTCTTATCGTAGCTGTGCATGCATTGTTGATCAAGAGTTTACTGCCGTCTTTTTGTCAGTTCTTATCTTGGTAGAAATGGGAAATATTTTCAGTGATTGGGAATCCCGAACCCTAATTGACGATTACATAAATTATTAAAATGTGGCGTAAGTCGTGGGATCATCTTCTTCGGGATTCAGCCAACATAATTCTAACACTCTAAACTGTTTTCCTTTAACTGGAATTTTAGAGCAGTCAGTACGGCGCTGGACTTTTGACTACAGAACCCTGTTCAAATCTTTAGACTTCCTTTTTTATTTTTTTGCTCCCAACATTCCTGAGTACTGTATGATAGATGACTTTTATTAGCCAAATTACTAAAAAAAAAAAAAAAAATCAGGTAGCTATGGTTGCCTAGCTTTTCCCAGAAATGTTTCGGAAAATCTTTAACATTGTACGTTGATTTATTTCTATAAATTTGTTAGAAAATTTCGACTGAAACCTAAGTTTTTGATTTTTAACGCAACAGTTATTCAGTCAATTTAAATATAACTTAGAAATAGCAAAACTTAGTTGTTACGTATACCAATTTCGCAATTTGTGGTATAACATCGATCCGTTTCCATTATAGATATTTTCATGTGTCTCACTTAATGGTATTCTATATACAATAACTAGAGCTTTATATTACTTTAAAATCGTAATGTTTTTCTCTCTATTTCAGAATATTATTTCTAATCTAAATCCCAAAATTAACAATTTAACAAACTATATTAATATTTTAATATTCTTGTGCTTGTACTGAGATCGGAAAGCCTGCGTACCGATTTCAAGCAAGTTAAGGGATGGTAAATTTTTGGTCTATCGTCTTTCGAGACTCTCGAGACTCTCGAGACTAGACTGAGACAAGGTCGAGACTAACGTGTCGAGACTCTAGACTGAGGTTTACAATCGAGACCAAGACCAAAACCGGAATTTTCAGATCGAGAAGAGACCAAGACCAAGACTGTCCTAAAACATTCGAGAAGAGCACGAAACTTAGCATGATTATAATACAAAAATACTATTGGTATTCTAGTACATAAGCACTCCCGTTATCAATGTTGCCCGCTTATTCTATAAAAATGAATAATTGTGTGCCTAAAATGCTATCAAGGGACTTGAGCCTTTGCGATTGTTAGAAGAATCACAGCTGTAATGGTTTACTTCAAGTATAAACAACTCAACATGGAATGATTACATACTTTTCTTGTAAAACACACTACTTAATGAATCGGCCTGAGCATGAGATGCCTGAAGGCCACAAATAAAATTCCATTCAAACTACTTAATTTATAAATTACTTCTTTCTGTGTAATTATTTGTAACTACTTCTTCCTAAGGGTAGAAGCCGCAACCACCGAATTGAACAATTCAATTGCTAGTGGGCACGGAGAGGTTCAAACTTTAAACCTGTTTGTTTTATTTCTGCAAACGACAGTTTCATCGCCTCCGAAGTTTAGAAGGTTTCGGTTTTTGTTATCACAGTTCGTTAAAAACATTCTGCTTGATTCCCTATATCCAATTTCATAATTCAGTTTTTTTTAACCTTTGTTTAATATTCCCTTTGAGTTGAAGTATCTGGAAGGATCCTAAGACACTCTACACTATATCAGTTAGTATTGACATACCAATTAGTTTACAAAAATCAAAACTTCACGGCCTGATGTTTGAAACAAAATTTATTATTAAACTCGTGTATTAAATACACATATTAAAGGCACAACACAAAATTTCGACTACGTCTGTAGCTATTATCAAGTGTACTGTTAATGATATGTGTACCGCCCGTGACGCTAGAATTTATATCAATTAGTTCATTAGTTGCCAAAGAATACGAGATATTGAAAAGCATATCCTTTTCGATATTGAAAACGATGATAAATTTCATCATACTATACTATACTTTGCGGTCGAGTAGACATGGTACCGAAACCGAGACTGGTCTTCGTCTCGTCATGAATTCGAGACCAAGACCCAGACCCAGACCCAGACCGAAACTAAAGTCTAGAAATAGAGACGAGAACGAAACATTATGAATCGAGACTTACTCGAGACGAAACTGAGACATACCCTCGAGACTTTAGACGAGACCGAGACTTAACTCTCGAGACTCTCGTCTCGATCGATACTAACTTTATTTTCATGAATGTCGATAATATTAACTTAATGGTTTTGTTGATATTGTTTTATGCTAGAAGAAGTCTTAGTTTCATTCTGAGAAATTTTATTTAACATGTTTTGTAAATGATTATAAGTCATATAAGAATTCAAGTTATCAATGCCAAACTATTGTATTTTCTGTTGTCTTTCAACAATAATATAAATGTATTGGAGATTGATTCGGGGACGGATAAATACAGACATTTATTATATTCTGCGAATTTTCATCCCTATGCTTTCTCCCTGCTTTTACTTCTGTTGACACTCTCCCATTTATATTAGTCTCCACTAGACTGATCCCGTGAAGACTGTAAAGCATACGTCAGGAAGTCAAACTGTCTAAATTATAAGAATGCAGCACACTTCCGGACAGTACATATCCGTACAGGCAAAAATCTGTTTCATTTCTGTACAGCTTACAATTTTATAAAGTGGCATGTACCTGTTTGCATATAATATCGGCACACTTCCGTACATGTCTGGATGGGCGCTTTATCAGGTTATGCTGTCTTTCGTAAAAATAAAAATGCACTCAAGAAGTGTCCCTCGTACAAAACAAGAATTAATATATACGCAAACTGGTTTGACTCCAAGGACATGTTGCCATAACAAGAGAGCAAAGATATGCAACAAAAATGTTACACTGGCCTATATATGTAAGACGCACACGAAAAGAAGTCACAAATTTTGTATTTTGGGAAATTTTGCAGTTGGCTTTCCGTCATCCGTCACTGGGAAGTAAAATTTTCCCCGTTTTTATCAGTTCTCGAACAGGATAATGGCTAAATACTCTGACCACGAGCTTGCCGATATGCATTTCGTTTATGAGGAGGCAAACAAAAACAGCCTTGAAGCACGGCGTTTGTATTAGGTTCGCAGTGAATGTGTGGTGTGGCATAGTAGGAGACCATTTGATAGGCCCGTACACTACTTTGAATGGTGGGAGTTATCGGGTGTTTCTACAGGAGGTATTACCTGGACTTTTGGAGAACGTGTCACTCGCAGATAGACAACGTATCTGGTATCAACACGGCGGCGCCACCGCGCATTTCGACAGGGAAACCAGGGTCGTACTCAACGATATTTTCGGCGATCACTGGATCGTCTGTGGCCACTTCGCTCCCCCGACCTCACACCAGTGGATTTCTTTTTGTGGGGAGAAATTAAAAGGTTCGAGAATGAAACCCCCATGGAAAGTGCTGAGGATCTCGTTGCTCGTGTCACTACCGCTGCTGGGACCATTAATGACATGCCACATGGATTTGCGCCTACCAGGCAATCTGTGCTTCGCCGATGTCAGCTTTGTATTGAAGTCAATGGCGAACATTTTCAACAACGTCTCTGTGTATCCCAGTATTTGTGAGCCTTCCTCTGCACTGCATATTGTCTTTTATTGCAAAGTACTCGTAGTGCAGATCCTGGAGCTTGCTATTAATTGATTTCTATGTGCGGAGGTTGTGCGCTTCTCAGAGGCATTCCTTCCAGATCTTTTATGCCTGGGAAACTTACCTGCCATCGTGAGTGTTTCCTCTACTTTCTTCGTCTTCATTGCTTTGTGGATTACCCACTTTCTTTGCTTTCCTGTACAGCCTGACGACATGTGTGTTTGACTTTTGTTATGATAGAAGAATTCAGAGAGTTATTTTTCTATATTTCGAATGTGGGATAGTGTCCCAGAAGAAGTGGGACATGGATACAATTGTGTTCTTTTTACGTTGCACTAGAATGTGAACCGTGTGTAATAGAGCTTACAAATTTATTTTCCTATTTTTCGCATGTAGGACGGTGTACCAGCAGTAGTGGGACTTGTTGACATTCATCGTCATTTTTATTGGCCACATTTCGATCTCGACATTATGTGATTACAATAGTAAACTTCTTTTATTTTCCATAAGGAGATTCCCCACTTTCTTTGTGAGTCCCCTTGCGCAATTTCAACTGGGTCTCAGTTGTTGCACTATTATTGGTATGCAACCTTGCACAGCATATTGATTCGGTTTGAGGTAATATCATTGGCGAATTGGCAATGACTTTCATGTTATTGATGCTACTCCTTACATTTCTGTCGCTTTGAACTCACGTTTACTAGAGTACATTTCTGGGCATTTTTCATTACGTGTTTCCACACTTGTGAATCACCCTGTTTCATGTGTTGTGCTCTACCGACACTGAAGATGTCTTCCTAGACCATGCGGCTACAAATTTACTCCACTTAATACTCAGAACGTCACTGTTGGGCATCATCCGTACCTGGCGATTATGCAACCACACACAACGGGCACGAAAGTGTCCGTCATTTTGTATTTGTTTAAGATATCGACTTAATACAAACGAATTATTGTTACCAGATGGGAACCCTATCCATACATATCCATTTAGACCAATCTTTCATTGGCAGATTGTCCGGGAATCCCTACGTTCCTTTGGGGAATCCCTTGCGCGTGCATTGTAGGGTTCTGAAGCATGCATATTTCAATAGAGCAGGTATGACTTCTTATGTTGATTTTTTACCCGCGTTCTGTACATTAGGTAGTTCCCGAAATATTGGCGTCCGAAATTCATTTTCCCACGCTTTCGGCACCTTGTAGGTCCAAAACTATGACCGATCGCCGAAAGTTCAAGAGGACTTTTTTTCATGTCTCAGTGTCAGGAATAACCTCCCAAGAGTTCTAACAGTTATTTTGCAACACCCGATATACATTCTTTGTGATTTATTTATTTTGAACCCGACGATCGTCGAATATATGTGGACAGCATGGCTTATCGTCGGGTTCAAAATAAATAAACCACAACGAAAAACCGAAAAAGAGTTTTATTAGTAAATTAAATATTAATTTTGCCTAAACTAAGCAACAACCGCTTACATGTAGCTACATAAGAAACTACGGTGTGTCAGAAAATAGTGGCATATTAACATAATGCTTTAAAGGAAATGTATGAATTTAATTATTAGCAAAAAAATATCAAAGTTATTTTAAATTTTGAAGGTCTAAATCTCACATTTCAACAAGGATAAGTTTAGATAACTTATTTTGCTTCAGATAATGCAAGCAAGTGCCTTCATTTCCTTCTTCCACTGTAGGCTATTAAATGTTTATTTTTATTTTACTAGAGGAAAAGTATAAAATGTTGTGAGAAATTAAAGTTCAAACTTTTAAATTGATGATGGGCTTCCGAATGGGACTGGAGAGGCTTGCTTGCTATTAGCCGTGTTGTCTGAGATTTTCAGGGGTTTTCCTCAGTTTCTCCGACGAATGCCGTTATGCTACTTAATCAAAGACTCTGGCCGTTATCTTTCCCTTCATTGTCCCCAGAAGTGTGGTTGCCAAGGAACGTTATCGCTCAGACAAATGACAGGTTTATGGTTTGGATGTTAATAAACGACTAGAAATGACCATTAAAAATTAAAGTTGAAATGACCATTTCAGAGTTATATCAGTCAGAGATTCTCCAGAAGAGATAGCAATAATTTAAAATTGTGTTTATGAGTTTATATTTTTAATTTTCCTACAATCAGAACATTGTTTCATACAGGGATAAAATTAAAGTTTTATGTTAGTATTTTATTGCTGCCTTCATAACTTCAAGAAACTTGAGACTTCCTTATGATTCATTATAACCACAATGGTGCAGAGATTTTTGTCTTCTAAATCAAAAAGAAACCTGTGGAACCCATTTTTGCTGTACAACAGTCAGTCTGAATAAGAACATTATTCAAACACACACACACTCATATGTGTGTGTAGTTGTGGCGAGTGTTATTGCATATATTTCAGTTTTCACAGATGCACAATTTCTGCACTCATGTAAAAATCAATAACTTTTTATTAATAATTCCACATGCTCTACTTAGCAACCATTTCTGGTGTGTCCTTGCTTGACTGGCAGTTTTTTCTGTTAGACTTCACTCTAGCCTCAGGCATAGTTACACGTTTAGAGATGGCACATTCTGATGAGGCGCCCATCTAGACATGTACGGAAATTTGCTGATGTTATCTGGATGCATGTTCCTGTCATCTTATGTCATTGTACGCTGTATGGAAATGCAACAGATTATAGCCTGTACGGATATGTGCTGTACGGATCTGTTTCAGAAATTATAATATAGGTATTTTCTTACACCATTTAGTTATTCTATTTTTTTTAATGAAAATATTTTTGCAATACTAACCGATATGCATTAGAAAAGATGGAAACAACCTACTGTTCTTTATATATATACACACTATCGTCTTCCATCTGGCTGAATATGATGATATTCAGAAATTTTCTATTCACTGCTGGATGAAGGCCTGCCCCTTTTCTTTCCACACATCACGGTCTGCTCCTATCCTCATCTATGTAGCTCCTGAAAAACGCTTGATCTCATCTACCTATCTTGCATTTGGACGTCGTCTTGATCGTTTCTTTTATCTGGGAATCCAATGTAGTACAATTGTCATACATCTTCCATCTGCTCGTCTAGCTATGTGGCAGGCCCACGTCCATTTAATCTTCTTCGCAGTCTTGATTATATCTTCTACCTTTGTTTGTGCTCGAGTTCATTCATTTGTCTTCCTGTCCCTTCTAGTTATTCCTACCACGCATCTCTCCATTGCTCTTTGTGTGGCTCTTAATCTTTGAGTCGTTTGCGCATTCAATGACCAAGTTTCACAGCCGTACATCATCACAGGTAAGACACATTGATTATAAATTTACGCTTGAGATATATTGGTAGTTTGCTTTTGAAAATAAAGTGTAGTCTTCCGAACGAGTTCCACGCCATTTTACATGTTCTATTTATTACATCAGTCAACTTAGCATTCGATATTTTGAGCTGACCTAGGTAAACATACCCATCAACTATGCCTATTGTCTCGTCGCTAATCCTTTATTTCCTTCTTTGCAGCATGTTGGTTGTACATTAATTTTGTTTTACTTAAATTAATTTTAAGGCCTGTTTTCGAACTCTCATTACACAGCTTTCCATTCCGGTTTGTAGTTCTTCTGAACTTGAAGCAAACAGGACTATCGTAGGTAATGAAGATATTCGCCATTAATTTTTATTCCAACTTCAACCCAGTTAAAATTTTGGAACACTCTCTCTACGACAGCTGAAAACTGTTTTGTAGAAATTGCATCTACTTGTCATACCCTTTATCCGACTTTTTTTTTCACTTTCTTCATGTAATCTAACGACAGATGTAGCATTCGAGTAAATGTCTCGCAGTAACTTGGTGTTTGCACTTTCGATGCCTTGATGTTCAAGTCATTTAAGTACTACTGTCAAGGAGACCGAATCGAAAGCTTTTTCAAAATCTATGAATCCCAGACATAGTGGAAGTTCATATTCATTAGTCCTTTCCATAACTTCATTCAATGTATGTATGTGGTCCATTGTATAAATCCACGACGAAATCAGGCTTGTTCCCTTCCCTGGTTAAAATCTAAGTCTTGTTCAATACGATTCAAAGTAGCTTTGGTGAACATTTTGTATAGAACTGACAGTAAACTAATTGGTCTGTAGTTTTCGACGCGTTCTTTGTCCCCTTTTCTTGCACAAGAAAATAAAAACAGAATTATTCCAACTGACGGTATTTCTCTCTTCTTCAGGCACATTGCGAATAATTTGGAAAGTTCCTCTTTCATGAACTCCCCATGTAAACATATCTGCTGTGAGTCCATTTTCACCAGGCGATTTTCCATTCTTCATCCCTCGAAGTACTTTATCCAGTTCTTTCAATACACCTGGGACTTTTTACATCATTTTCTTCTGAATTTTTATTTCCTAGTTCTTCGGAGTATTACAATTCTAAGTAGAAATTTTCAAATACGTACTTTTATAATTTCTTCCTTATTTCGTGTTACTGTCCCGTCTAGTTTCTTAACTGCAATTATTTGCTTTTTCCCTATCATGAAATGGTGTTTGGTTTTTCAAGCTCTTGTTTTCCTCGATAGTATTTCTAACAAGATGCTCGTTGTATCTTCAAACATCCTCTTATTTTGTTACTTACGGTTTTTTTTTAGTTCTATGCACTCAATCCTCTTTATGTTATTTTCCTCTTCTTCCATTTCCCTTCTTTTCTTCATCGAGAGTTTAGTTTCTTCTGAGATTTTGCATTTTTTTATGCCTGCTATTTCCTTGGCTGTCTCTGTTATCTCAGTCAGTATTTTATTTATGGTGTACAAGCACAAGGTGTATGGTGTAAACAAGTACAAGAACAAAAACACGTCGCTTACTATATTGCACGTTGAGAAAGGTACTACATTAACAAATAAACATATCCAAAATAGACAATCGCAGAGAGGTACGCACCTATTATACTACAATCAGTCTTGTTCATTCGTAATACCTGTCACAAAAGTGACACTTTACAATGAAATCAACTAAACACAGGCACTGTTTACACCAAGAGCAATTTATAACAGGAGGTCGTTGATACACGTTGCACTGTGTCTCTTGTACATCATGGAAACCAAATTCTACTGGGTTTATAAACGTGCTTTTGTTCTTGTACTTGTTTATATTTTCTTTCGTGATATTTGTCACAAATAGTCAGTTGTCGGCTACAGGGTTCAAGATCAAATCTACAGTGACAATGTAGAGCACCGTGCTTTCTGCAACCCTTTGTATACATATGTGTCGTTGGTTGCCTATCACCTCAGGATTATTCCTCTCTAATAGGATTTTCTCATCCTATCTTCCAAAGACGACATTGCTTCTATTTCACATCTTTTTCTTATCTGGACGAAAAACAAAAACACGTATCACACATTTTGTATTCTTCTTTAACACTTGCAGCGCCAGATACATTTGGGACCAGAGATAGCGTCCAATGGTCTTCTCCAACCCCCGATTGGTCCATTTCCTAGATTATTTCATACATTTAACACTTTGCTCTATCTCTTGTCATTGTCGAGCTATTCATATTCTTTGCTTTGAGAGCCCAATTTTACGCACCTGTTTGACCCTTTAAACGTTCACGGCTGCCGGTATAAAAAAATATGGGTCGCGTATATCTAAAAGTGATAGTTTTCACCTGATAAGCTTCTTTCTCTCAAGTCTAGTATTTAGTAGTTTCATACATACATACATACATACATACATATATATATATATATATATAACGTCGGAGCTGGTAGTTCCTGATTAGACAGTTGTGGACAGATAGATACAGCATTGTATAAGACTTCCGAGCACTTGTTGTTGCTGAAGGTTAAATGTTGTATGGAGTTTATCTGTAGGAACTTCTTAGTTTATGCAGAGGAAATTCTGCACAAACTATCTCGTAAATATATCTGTACATTCGATAAAACAATATTGTTTTTATAAAAATCAACTGAGGTGGAGTGAGCTTCAAATTTGGAGCTCGAAGTTCCGCCGAGACCTCTCGACCGACTACTCAACCACCTTCGTAGGCCAAGTAGTTCCTGAGTAGAAACTAGGAAGTTGTCGACAGGCGAACATAGAGGGTTTGTAAGATTGTACATAGTATGCCTTAGATACAGTAAAGTTAGTTTTCTACCTATTAAACTTGGCTTTGCTAGGATTGTTAGAATGGCATTTTAATCTGATTACATGACTTATTTGAAGTACCAATGTGGTTATTTCAGTTTATAAGATCGCAATACGCTATTTGAAAGTAGCGCCTAC
>JAGDQP010033849.1:0-20453 GCA_022664845.1 Lepisma saccharinum | reverse complement strand
ATAGATAGATATAGATATATATGGAACTACCGTTAATATATATAATGATTCTGTGCTATCATTGCTTTAACTGAAATTGCTGCGATCCAGTACCTCAACAACGGTAATATAATACGTTTATAGCTTATTTTGTTTAATTAATATTAGCTTCACCTGGTCCTGTCAATTGCGGTGACTTTCTCCGATTTTAGTAAATGAGTCGCGTAAAGTACTAGCTTCGGCATACTTCCCATTTCATTAATTTGCTAAGTAAGTGCATTCATAAAGAAGGAAACTATAAATTCCGCCAATTTTCCCTCACTGTGAAATGTTTGAAAATATCTTTGGATCACAATTAAAGCAGTTATGTATGAGTATTTATTCATGAGGTTCATGTGTTAATATTATTTGTGTTGCTTAAAGAAAAGGTGAAATGAGGTACAGACATTTTGAAACACATTTCTAATTTTGTCTCAAGCTACAGAAAATGGAACTGAACAACTAGAAGCATATAAGAAGTGGAAGAAAATATTAAGATCCATAATTGTCTCTTACTATAATGAGGCTACAATATTTCATCCTTTCATCGGAAATAATCATATAGAGTCTGACAACTTAGCTTTTCCATTCAATATTATCACTATTACCTAACTATGTGGTATTTTGTCAATATATCTATGTTTGTATTATCAAGTTTAGAGGATACACTATATTAGAAGTGATTACATGAAATTTCAAGACGATCTGGTATCTCTATGGGCTTGGCGCTAAACAAGCGACTCAAAGGTCTCGAGTTCAAATTCCGGCTGGGGCATGGATGTGAATTTTAACTACCATCGCATTTATAATCGTGACGGGCCGAACTCAAAGTTACTAAAAATGGCCCATAAAAATCAAGTTTACAAAGTTATTTTAATGCAATTTAAGCCAAGAGTCCATGTAAGAATGTATAGTATATTGCATCATTATCGGACAGTTTCCGTTGCTTTCTGGTTCAATTCTTACTTGAGCTATCCTATAGAATATAGTCAGTCATACATGAACATTTCTAATATATAGTTTACATATACGCTCAATACAATTATTTACTATTTCTGGCACATAATTAATTTATTACATATGTCAGACAACAATTAAAACATTATTACATTAAATTTGTGTATATTTCATTAATATATCATTAAGGAGAGCAATATGATGTTTCATGCAAATGTCGTTAAGGTGATGACTTCCCAACATTTTTTTTTAAAGAAATAGTTGAATTACTTCTACGTGTGTTAATGGATTTTTTTCACGTTTTATATTATGTAGTTATGAGGTCTTCGCCTTTCATTACTATGGCTATGAATCCTACTCACAATCCAAAACTGCAAATTAGACATGAGTGGTCATCATACATACACTCATGCGTGGGATATATTGCATATTTTCTCATACCCATTGCAAGTAACATATCGTCGCTGGAATATCTAAAATGCGTAAGTCGAAAATTACCTGTGAGAAGTTACAATTGAGTGTGTCCATTTTGAAGCCAAGATCACAGTTGGCTAGTCCCCAACTCCGCCAGAAGAGCTCTAAAGGTCAGTGTTGCAAAATAAGTTTCGTTAATGGGAGTAGCAAAGATAGCAGGTTTTGTAGTTTTATTCACAATTGAAACTGGATCACTTTTGTTCACCTGACCTACTCCGAATATAAATATCACGACCAGAAACTTGACCCGATTGACGCGGTATGGGAACTATAATGAATTGAGAATTTTCGGGTTTCGTATTTATAGTGCTCTAGACCTAACATTTTCGATCCCGGACACCCCTAAAATAATCACTGTTCTAAGGAACTCTGGAAATACTTGAAAACTCTACTTTATCCTTCCGGTCAACTCGTCATGCTGGGTCACAAAATTAGACGCGGTGATTCGCTCTAACACTTGCCCCGTATGACCAGATTGACCCGTTTCACCTCTGGTTGTATTAAATGTACATTAATCTGAGGCATCATCCATCAATTTTGTGTTTTCCTTAATGTTTCCTGTAAGTTTGAAGTATTTCTTGAAACTAACATTTGCTAAGCTACTGTTATAACATTGAATAGCCAGAATCTTTCCCAACCGAGGACAAGTGGTGATAAACCAATTAGTGTATACCAAATAAAACGTTTTCTCCTTTTCCAAGTACCGTCTATAGTTTAACAAAGGCCCGAAGAATAGTAGAATTATTCTACTGCAATTTTCTGAAGTAAAATGTAATGAAAGCTTTTATGCATTCAGTTTTCAACAAAATATTAAATCAATATAAAATGAACTTATTAATTCTGTTGAATCGTCTGAGAAGAACTATATTCATTAGGAAGCATAATGTCTCAATAGCATCCCCATCCTTTCAACTACAGCGCATTACATACACAAATTGACTCTCGCATTCAAAATATGATCCTAACATTTAGATGTCCAAACGAAGTAAGCGTATTAAGAAACAGTACAAGAAACGCGAAATTTCACAATGATCATCTTTGGTCAGGAATATTTCCAATGTCCTCCTTTTCCCACAGTATCATTATAAGTACGATTTGTATAGAACGACTGGAAGAAAATATAGTATAGCTACATGGAGTCGGCAGTATTACTCCCAATTGGCATATTTCTAGTATCAACAGGATCACACGTTCTGAGGAAAAACTTCGATCTAACTGGGTGCTTACTCAGATTAAATTTTACTTATAACTCTCTCACTTTAGAATAAAATCCTTTTATACACTTGCAATATTATGGCATTTATGGAAATTCTACTTTCTGAACATATTCTGAATTTTCACCTTATTACGAATACAGATTATAAGTAAAATATCACCACAGCCAAAGTCACAAGAACAAAATAATAAGTAAAACTTCCCAAGAAACAATGTGGCTGTCACAATGAAGGTCGCCAAATTAACGTGCTAAATCAAACACTCTGGCAATATATATATAACGTTTTCATTGACGATATGTAAGATACAGTTTGAAATTTCTGATTTTCTTATGGGATTTTTTTTTTTTTTTTGCGGAATTTCACATTTTAGGGCAAGGTCAATGTCATCAGTATTTCTGTCCAAAAATTTCAAAAGCGATTTTTGAGTTACGTGCTTTTACAATTAAGCTGGGAAAGTTAGCTATTGATATATGAGTTGTACTTCAACTTCATCTTTAAAGTTCCTTATTTTCATCAATTACGAAAAATTCATTTAGATTATTTATAGTGCAATCATTTTATGTAAAGTACGCAAAAATCAAACTTTCGCTGCTTCCGCTATCTTGGAAAATGGCGACCAAATTCAGTATGTTTTCAATTTCCGCCGAAACTAAGCATCACATCGAAAAAGGTTTCAAACGAAATTTACTCAGCATAAAATTATGAATGTTTTTTGTAATTACCGTTTTGCTTTTATTTTGACCAATCCTAAAACCATAAAATAATATCAAATAGAAAACAACTTTTCAGAAGCCAAAATCTTTAGATCAGTGTAAAAATTCTTAAAAGCATGGAATTTGGTAAATAGAAAGTACTTGGCCACCGAAGTAACGTATGGAAAGTCTACAAAAATCAAAGTTGTGGTACAGCCGTCACCTATTTCCAGTTTTCATAAAACCTATACATCACTTCAAAGAAATGTTTTGAATTAGTTTGTTCAGCATACAATAACAAATTATTGTCTGAACACCATTCTTTTCATCAACCCAGAAGCCACAGAAGAACAAGAAACTAAACTGATTGTCATAAGATTCTATTTTTATTTAGCAATTTTTAACGAAAGTACAAATCAATGCCAACATCCTAAAGCGATTACACATTTTTATGTGAATAAATAACACATATTATAACATTAATACTTAAAATGGTGTCATTAAGAATTAAATATTATAAAATTGCAAATAACCCTCACTTAAATTTTAATTTGTTTGAAAAAAAAACAAAATGTTATTATAGTTATTTAAAATTACTTAAAGCTGAAAATTACACTATACTTTCATGTAACTGTCCACATACTTAATTTATTACATTATTATCAAGAAAGTTTTTCACACAATAGATTATAACTTTTTGCATACAAACTATAAACTGCAGCAAGATAAATGGTAATATACCTATTACTGTATTCATAGGGAGTCTAAAGTCTCCTGGTCTCTCAGTATTAATAATCTCCATAATAAGGATAATTATTTGTGTACCTTGTGTTCATAGTTTGGTTGTCCAACTAGTTTATTCTACTTCTTTGCGGACAGATAAAATATCTGAAATTAAGTGTTTTTTCCTGCTTTTGAAGTCCTGAGATCCTCTGTGGATGTTCGATTTCTTAACACATTTTCACTAACACAAAAGTACTCTTAGCAGAAAATGTTACCGTTAGAAACTCGAAGAGAGCATTACTACGAGGAAATGGGATTAGTTAATTAACAAGAAAGCAATTACAAAAAGTTTAATTTTATGATGAAAAAACTTTATTTAAATCTTTTTTTTTCTCTGTGATTCTTAGTTTCCTGGAAAATTTAAAAAAATGCGGCCTTATCAGAAGTTTAGTTCTGGAAGACTTTTATTATGTTACTTGTGTGTTTAAGTTTTTTCTATGTGCCAAATACCATGCCTTTAAGAATTTTGTTAATTTATGTAATAATTTTGACTTGAAAAAATGGTTGTCGTTTTATGTCATTTTGTGGCTTTAGGATTGATCAGATGCAGGGGTGGACTGGCCAGGGCCGCTAGGCCGCAATGGCGGCCTAGGCCCTCTCAGTAATAAAATAATGAAAACAATAAAGAAAGAGAAAGAGAGAAAAGTTTAAACAGAAGAAAGCTAAATAATTCGGTAGATCACTGGTTATTATGCTACCAACACACACACCTCTACCATCCTTCCATCAGTAAGTTAACTTTCTCAATAGGGCCCTTTTGTTACTGGATTTGTGGCTAGGCCCATCTTTCACTATGGTCTTTTATTATTGGAAACTGTGATTTAGTTTGTGCCTGGGGCCTTAAGCCCTTCTTTCATTATATTGTGCATTTGGGGTCCCTCTTTCATTACAATGAGCAGTTGGGACCCTGGGCCCTTTTCTCATTATGTTGGGCAGTTAGGGCCCTTTTATCGTTGAAGACTGGGGTCAGGTTTGTCGCTGGGACCATATTTAACCACAGGCTGATGGGTCTTTTTTGGATGTTAACACATCCATAAAATTATTAGTTGTTTAGTGTTTCAGCAGTGTTTTCCATTTTCAGTAAAACTGTCGTGTTCATTCCACAGTCAAAAGTTATCATTAGTTGTTTAGTGTTTCAATTTTCAGTAACCTGTTCTGTTCATTCGACATTAAAAAGTTATTGGCTATTTAGTGTTTCAGTTACTATATGGCAATACAATAATAATTATAAAATATTCTCTCGAGTGTTTATGTTTCTGGAAATCCTGTGCTTTTCTGATTGATTAAAACTTGCTGTGACATCAAATTTCCAATGACCAATGATATCTCATAGCTTGCAAAAACTACCAAGTAACAACGAATTTACAACTGCATAACGCGATGGCTCATCGCAGATGTTCATTGTACGCTATTTTTTAAATTGGTGTAATAGTCTGAGGGTCGTCCTTGGTAACTGCGGCCTAGGCACTAATATACCCAGTCCGCCCCTGATCTGATGTAAAAATAAGTTTTAACAATATAGATTCATAAGTTTATACTGAACAAACTTTTTTTTTTCGATCTGGTACTTAGTATTCGCGAAAATTGAAAAATGCTGTATTTTCGTCGCAATTTTCCAAGGTAAGAGCGAAAGCACAGGTTTGAGTTTTGTGGGCTTTTAGTAAGTTACTTGGGTGGCCAAACACTATATATATGTTTCACACTTCTAAAATCATTTTAAAAATAATCACAAGTTATTTATTTTAATTAAAATAACGTCAAAATTACATTTACACAAATTAAAATTGAGGTGTTTAGTAGAGGAAGTGCTTACGATACCAACAGTAAATCTTTGGGGCTTTGAAAAAAGAGGTAAAACATGTTTACTATATTGATAAGACAATTAGTATTATTAAAGGATGTTAAATAACTAAATAATTATGATTAACTTTGCTGAACATGTTGATAAAGACGTCCTCAGGATTCAATGAAGATCGGAAACTAAGGAGACATATTTCCATATTTTTGTCGCCGAGAAATGTGAATAAAGTTTTCGGAAATAATTTTTCGGCGGTGTAGTAAAACACAAAGAAGTAACACAACACATCTATTTGAGCAATATTTACAATTAATGTAAAATACTAGATGGGATTTCCTTGCCTTCTTTAATAAATTATATTAATTCCTTGACAAATAAATTCTTATATTGAAAACCTTTCTATGTGGCACCTTCTCAATAATAAGTACTACTCAATAGATGTATTGAGTAGTACTTTATTTATAGTTCGTTACACTGACACGTCATTATTTCTCGAAGAAATCTCGACGTTATGTCATTTGTGACGACGTTTTGCTAAATTTGGGGACTTTAACCCCGAAAGTACGCCCATTGTTTTTAAAAATATCTTCAAAGGAAGCCTCTTCTTGTTTAGATGTAAGGAACCGTCTCTTGAGGCTTGTGCCATTGAATACTATATATTTGACGACTTTTACTGATGCCGGATGTCTGCATATTAAATCGGCCTTAATAGTAAATGAAGCTCACTCCTGATATTTAGGGACAACTGACTAAAAGCCTAATATTTGTTTCGCCCCCTTGATCTGTGTAATGTTCTAATTTTGGTTTCTACACATAACTAACATCCTTTATTTCAACTTGATCACACTTTTGAAATCACAAAGTGAGCTGTAGACTGGAAATGGAAATCTACGCAAATGCAAAAGTAGAAATTTTGTAGAAAAGAGGCAAAACGGACAATCTTGCACATTTTTAACCAACCACTACATCTTCCGTAGCGATTTTGTACTAATTGCAATTGTCCAAGTACTTCTAATTTTTTTTTAGATTATTTGACCTAGTAATCGGAACATATTAACACTGAAAATGAGATTATCGAATTTTTGGCACTTACATCGTTTCCCATTTCCAGTCTTCAATTATTGTTCCCTTTTAGGTGTAACGTTTGAACAAGGTGCCATTAATCTTTCGTAGTATATTTAACATGGTAAAAGCACTACCCTTTCCCATATTACTTCTTTGAAATCACATACTTATATAATTATTTCGTGTTGCTTGGTTTAACATTATCTGTGTTTTGGAATGTTTTTCTCCAGATTTAGAACTACGAAGAGAAAATAAAGTTTTTCATCTTGAGTTTTTTCCTATCGAGAGGTTCAGGTTGAAAATAAATTTATAAATATTTGAAAGTATTTCCCCAGATAATTGTAACTTTTCGAGTTTTAAAAGTTTTTGACACTTTCTATTCTCAAATGTTCGAAATAGCCAACTTATAATTATAGATGTCAGCAGACTCAAAACAAAACCAAGAAAACAAATTGATGATTACCAAAATGGTTTACACAAAGACAAGGTGATAAATAATTATCAGGAGAGATAATCAAGCCATAACTTGCCGTGTGTCAGCACGATTATTAACCGACAAGGAAGAACACTACAACGTATAGAATTAGAACTATGTATGGATTACTGGCGAAAACTAAAGCAATCTGCAACTTGTCTAACCAGATCTCCTACATAAAGCTTCGGTTGAATACTGAATTATGTGAAGTTGTTCAGCTATGGACATAAAGATTGTCACATATCTTTAGAGATTATTTCCCAAATTACCTGTTATTTCCCTCGCAGAGGGAAATTTCCCGCAGTAGAGGGAAGTTCCCTGACGTTGAAAAATATGAACATAATCCGACATTAAAACCCATTACAGAACAATTGTGATATATATTGTAATTATTCTCACAAATAAATAAGGGATTACAAATCAAACACAAGATTCTAAAATAAAAATAAATGATAAACACTTAATGTGGTTTCAATTCACACTCTTACTTTGAAATCTAGTAAAATAAACATTTCTCAGGGTTTAATAGGCTGGACGAGGGTTTAACGCATTGGACTCAAATTGAAATTTCATTTTCTCACGGGTTCAAATCCTGGTCGTCGCTATTTTTTTCTAAATTGTAGATTACTATTAATAATCTTCATTTTTATATTTTTTTGTTTGACATCTAATTTAATTATGATACTTCTATATTTTACTGTTAATTTAACAGTCATTTCAAGAATCGTTTACTATTTTTAGTAAAGAAACGTAATCTGAAAACCGATTGACTTTTTTTAAAGAGCTTAAGAATGTACAGTAATATGTGTCAGAAATGTTCTTGAATAAAACAATTTAGTGATTATTTATTTTATTGAACCCTAGCTGTAATTTCCCCAACTCTTCCGAGAAGATTATTGAGCTTCGAAGCTTTAAGTTAGTTCTTGAGTCTAGGTCACAGGGGGATAGTTTACCTACCAGTGGCTGTTGGGGGTTCCCACTTGGTTTACCATCGCTTGTATTAAATACTAATGGCAACGTTAATACAGAGTAATCCATATAGACCTTTACAATTTTAATTACCTATTTATTACTTTCTTGTGGAAGTGACACATGGGCGGAAGAGAGGGGGCCAATTACTTTAAAAGCTATCGTTTAGAATGAAACATTTAATCATTCTGAAATAACTGGGGGCAATGCAACCCATGCGCCATCATAAATGATTAGTAACAGTGAATTTGAGATTGCATTGCATTGTCGAATCGGCTCCAGCAGAATACGTTGAGCGGCCATCGTTGAAATTAAAATACAATTATTGTCCATAGTTGACTATTGTTAAAAAGTTGAACAGTGAAAGCTTACATAAACTTTATTTTCTAATGTGACGTAGGCTTTACTACTTCTATTACTACGTACTACTACTACGGCTACCACTGCTTTTAGGTCTCTTAATAGCAAAGCTATAGCAAAATGGACCTTCCATTCCCGCTCATGGTGTTAGTCTGTCCGTCCGTGCCTAGAAATGACATCTCAGGAATTACAAGCTGTAGAGAGATGCTTGAGATGTTCTTGGAAAAGTCTTAGTTAAACCAGCTCAGAGCCCCTGGAACCGTCTTGATTGGTGCAGCCATTCAGTATTGTCAGCACATTTTTAAAAAACCATGAATTATTTAAATTGCTTCCATTCAGCTACACCTAGCTGCGACAAACTTGGCATAAACATGATTCGATACAAGTACTGTGAATATTTCGAAACTAAGCACTGCAGTTGTCAGTGTTGCCATCCTATTTTATAAAAGAATGCTTGTATGGCTAAAATGCTATCAAGGGACCGGATCCTTTGCGATTGTAAGGAGAAGCGCAGCTCTAACTTTTTTCTGCTACTACTACTACTACTTCTAATTCAATGAATACTAATAGTGCTACTCCTTCTGACTGCTAATACTACTACTACAAACTGCTAATATGACGAAAACCCAGATAGATTTCGAGTGTGAAAAGCCAGCGAGTCGGTCGCCGAAGTAATTCCAAGCGAAAGTTACGTCAGCACGTAGAGAGATTGGGTAATTTTGTATCACGTAGAAATTAAAAAAAAAAAATGGAATCCACTCTAACGTGACTTTTCTCAGCTATTTCCGTGAAGTGCCTAAAGTTTTGATAATGCGTATAATGAAACAAGAATCTAATCTGACTTGTCTTACCTGTGTTCATGAGTTTTGTAAAATGTTGAAAAATGCAAAAGAAAAATTAACCTTAGGTTTCGAAGCTATTTCTGTGAATTTTGTTAAATGTTGAGAGAGGAACAATTGTTTATAAGTAAAAAAAGGAGAAAGAAATATCAACTGAGAATCAAACCCATGTCTTGCTACTAGCAATCCAACGTTCTATCCATTAGAGCAAGCAGGTTCTTAAGAGTTAGTGCTTCTCAATACCCTTTGTTTCCGCAACAAAGTTAAGGGTGTTAAAGTTCTGGAACGTTAATAAATAATAATAAATATTATACAACTGCTTTTGTTTGTTTAGTCTTTATTTTGGCGTTTTGGTTTTTATATTCAGAATTTTTAGTTAATTATTATTGAGTATTTTGCAAGATTTTAATGCTTTTTTTAGTTCACGGCACGTTAAATATCTCTTGCGTAGAGGTAAATTGTTCGTGTATAAATAAAATGCATGGGAATTCTGAAACGTATAAATAAAATTTACATACTCATATAAAACCCCAGACGCTTCTGTATGTCTGCCCTTTCAGCGGCTTTCGAGCACTTCTCGTTGGACTGAAATTTGGCATGACTATTCGTTGATAGATTGGATTGTTTTAAAATTAGTTAATCAGTTGCGTACGTCAGCCTCAGACCTCAGGTATCAAAAGTCAACTTTTCATTGAGCTAACAAAAGCTGAAATTCGCCATGAAGGTTGATTTTGAAAGCCATAGAACACAACATTCAACAAGTTTTCTTTTGTTTCTAATGAAAGAAGATTTTGAAAAGAGAAGAAATATTTTAAAATGTCTAACTAGAAAAACTTATCAATTTAAACCAACATGATAAATTGACTTATTGCATTATTTCTGTCGCGGACATCTAATTGACGCAACCATTAAGAGATGGAGCTAGTGTTGCCTGCATTATGCTATTTTGTATATACTTTCTTATGTAAGCGTCTCAGCCTTAGAAAGCAATCACGTAGTTCGGCAGAACACTAAGAGATGGCACCACAACGCTAACATATGTTGAAGGGAAATCAATACGACTTTGATAATAAAAATATTAAACATATTTCTGTAAAGTGCATAAAATTTTGAAATTACGTATAATGAAAATAATACTGACTTTTCCAACCTACATCAATGAATTAGTAAAATGTCTAAATATTTAAAAGAATAACAAGAGAGAATTTTAAGCAGAAAGAAAGAAAATGTAAAGTTCTTTAAAAACATGGAAATGTATGTGCAGTTCTCAAGCATCAAATCAGGGCCAGTCGACTAGGAAAGGTCGCGTGCATTTTGCGACCGTGTATTTTCGGCGGAAATACAAACGAGCGTGCGTTTTTCGACCCGGAATACTGATGCATAGGGAAATGCCAATGTTGAACCTAGTATCACTAATAACTAGATTGATATTTTGTAATTTTTAAATATATAAAAGAAGCTTGTTGCATATTTTTGGTTAGGTCAAATTAGGTTAGGTTACTAGCTTCATTTTAGGAGCTAGCAACTAGAATTTAAAGAGGCATTTTGGCTGAAGGCAAAGGTATCCCCTGTCCGATGCGTACGCGTGGTTAAAGGCACATGGGGAATGTGAAGGTAGGGCTTCGAATATTCTCGATCCACAGCATGAAGTAAGGCGGGGTGCTTAGTCTAATTGATTTGATTTGTTGTCTAATGACTCACTAGAGTAAGTCCCATTAACAACTGACACTGACAATTGGTATTGTGAACCAATGGTGGTTTGCCATTGACTTCCGTAGGAAAAAGATGACGTACGAAACACGGCGAAAGAAAAGATGACGCAACGTGGCTCCGAACAATTTATGCCCCTACCCAAAATCGAACCCAGGCTCTTTGATTACAAGGCAGCGAGCATTACCATTCACTCACAAGGGACATTATCACCCAAGGTGCCCAGAAAGAACAAGAACACTTTGGCAGTCACTTTCGTAGGTGGATGCGTGCGAGAAAAGCCTCTAGCGTCCTGGCTGAGCTTTGAATGCGGGTCGCCCGATTCGTAGTCAGATTCGCTGAGCTACGGCGACTCCTAATTCAATTTGGGAAATATTAGAAATCTTTTTCACTTTCACATACATATTGATGTGGTAAACCAACTTCGTACAGAAAGTAATATAAATCCACGCACTGATACGAATTCATGCCGAGCAAGCGGCAGAGAGAGAAAGCGGGTTATTTAAAATCAGGTAATATTTTCCCGTTTTTCCTTCCATCCGTGATTGTTCTCTTTATTTAGTGTTTTCTGTGTTAATTGCTCCTTCTACATGAGATACTATTGCTTCTTGTCGGGGAATTTTTGAAAGCTGGTTCTCAGAATAGAAACTGTTACCAGGGATCGCTAAACGCACGATACTCTGTATAGTCGCAACTTGCTCTTGATTATACATGCTTCCGTTCTTGATGAATTTGAAGAGTACTTTTACGTTCCTTTGTTGGCACTAATTTATTTAGTTTACCAATGGAAAATCATGTATTTATGTTTACACAACATGCAAGTAATAATAATAATAAATAATTTCCTACACACTAGTAATGTTACAAAAATAGCTAGTTCTATGTCGAAAAAATATTTACTGGAAATAATTGAACAATTCACAAATGCGGGATTTTTGGAAATCAATACACACTGGCAACGCTGCTTGCTTGACGCCATACGATTATCATTACGATTACTTTGTAGGCACATCACATTTGTTGTCATTAGGGAAAATTTTCGAGTTACGGAGGTAACTAGATATCTCTGGCAGTGGTGGCGTGAGAGGGGCTAGCGGTGCCCCTGCCGGTCAACGACACAAGTGAATCGCTTGTTAAGATTAATCAATGAAGCACAGCAATGGTTGTCGGTGACGTAACAGCAATGCCGTCTCAGAACTCTTTATTTGTTCGTTTGACAGTAATAGCTAATAAGCATGACTCTTCAGATTCTAAGAAGCCATTTTTACGTATAGGTTACGGCGAGTGAGCGAGAAAATATCTGCGTTGGGAACTGAGCTTTCCCGCGGGGCTCCAAATAACGAAAAATTAGATATTCGGCCAACAGTAGCAGAGTGAGCTCACTATTGTTATCGTGAACGGGCATCAATCAAGTTGAATCGCTTCCGGCCCCAGATTAACTTAGGCCGCCACTGATCTATGGAACTCTGCAATAGTTGTGAACTGATAGTAGGTTTACAGTTTATTTGGAGTTCGAGCGTTGGCATATCTTTTTAACCTACCTATTTGTTGTTGAAATAAAATGAAAAACATGTTTCCAAATTCAGCAAAATAGATAAATAACAACTCTTTGCCTGGAACTGGTAAAATATTTTTGCGAACCTGCCATTGAAAATCGCTTGCTTAAGGCGGGCACATATCTAGAAGATGGTTTCACACCGAACTAACACCTTCACAAGGAGGACCCGAGGCCTGCGTGTGTGTGTGAAATTTACGTAAAATGCATATAATTTTGCCAGACATTATATCCGAATCTCGGGTGGGGGGAGTCCGGAACCACCCCCTCCCCTAAATAATCCCTGGCTTAAGTCGTTCGAAGATGCATCTACAAGGACACATTTATCAACATGTCAAATGTTTGTGAACCGTTGCCCTAAACTAATAGGCTAGATTGTCATCACCCTCCATTCTAGAAATGTATATGAAATGACAGTTTTAGTTTATTACCCATCCAACAAACGTTTCAAGAAGACTCTATCTTTTAACGCAAGATTTTGAAAAACTCTTTTCGCCAATCTGACAAGATAAAATATATACTGTTTTTTTATTATAAGTTATTTTTTATTAATATGTGCCCTGATTGCACACTTAACTTTGAAATACCGGTAGAAATAACTGGTCAAATCATGTAGTTCATTCAGTTACTAACAGAGGGCAGTGATTGTCATTAGTAAATTAGTCGTTTTCTAACTTCTTGAAAAAGTATCTCATTTGACATTCATTTATAACAGTTTGGGTTTACAGAAACGAAATTGAGTTACATTATTTAAAGAAACAAATATGGTAATTTATTTTTAATATAATTGATCCTCATCTACGTCGTAAATAATTATGTCTTCCGTAAATTAATCAAGTATTTAATTTGTCAGCAAAGCCTAGAATTAAAAATTCCCCTTGGGTTACAAAATAATCCCCTTGCGGGAGAAAAACGAGGAAACTTTACAACTTGCTGGGATTTTTGAACACAATTTTTTCGACGTAAAATTTAATTTTATTGTATATTAGCCTTGTTTGGCTATATATCAGGACAATATTTTTCACACAAATACGTTTCGCAATTCTGCTTATCACTGCAAGTCAGTGAATTTATACGACGCTTCAATATAATTATTTTTGAGAGAAGAAAATCTCAGCTATAGACATGCGACAATCTTTATGTCCATAGCTGTACGTCGGTGAGACAGGAAGAACAATAGAAACTAAAATTGCAGAGTATGAGTTACATTGTAATAATAACAACATTGAAGTTATCAGCAGTAGCACCACATTGAAACGTACATATGGCGAACTTATTTATTTCAAGGAAACAGGAGTTATTGAACAAAAGCGCTAATTATTTAGATACAATTATAAATGAAACAATTGAAATAACAATGCATGAAACGAACTTCAACAAAGATAAATATTTTAAATTAAATAACATTTGGAAGAAAGTAATTGTAAACTTCAATTTTATTTCATAACGTCAGTTAGGATTTCGACGGGTAACTTTAGTGGTACAAATGTGAGTTATAATACATATACAAAATAAAAGATACCTGACGTTAAAACCGAATAAAAGTTGCTACTTGTATTGTCTTTTCTTGCAACAATGAAAAAATATTGCCGGGAGACAACTATTTATGCAATATTTACTACTTACTTTTATCTCATAGGGGTAAGTTGTAGTATTATGTACCTAACCTTGTTTACCTATATTTCCAAATAGTTAGTCAGGTTTATTTTTATTGGTATGGACATGTATTATACGTTTTTCTTCAAATTTAAAATAAAATTACCTCTGGACTTTAAGATGGTAGTGTGTAGCAATAGACAGGGTTGGGCTAATAATATCTAAGAAATGTAATGAAATGAAGATTTATCTGTGTTTTTTATATAACGTAAATGGAAGTGTGATTGAATACTGTTTATGCGAGCTTAAATTTTACAACACCTTCCTATCCTTTTTTATAAACTGTACGTAAAATGTTTGATAATACTAAATTTAACTTTTCTTTGAAAATCTTCATCCCTAATGATAAAAATATGCATTAATGGCAGATATCTTCTGTGAGCAATTTTGGATATCTTCAAGACGTTTTTGAAGTTCTGCATCGGATTTGAAAATATTTGTTATTCAACATGTACAACGTATTACTAAGATCGGATCCCTAGTCTCATAATCACCTTTTTGATTACCATGGGCTGTTTTTTTTGTGTTGCTGATAAATGTTGAATTGAATATCGTTGTCAGGGACGTTGTTTATAAGATACATTTCCCTTGATCCATCCCCCGCGCACTAAACCATTAGAATTATAGCTAACTTTCTTATTTACAATAAGATTTAATTCACCTAATGTTCGGGTTTCCTGCTGCGATGAGATACTGGTGACCTCAGGAAGACAAAATAATGTAGTTCATTTGATCGAGACTACCATCATCGCCACTGTCAAAATGGCTATAAGTGTTGCAAATGCTGTCCCTAAGGCATATAGGAAAACGATTAGATGGAATAAGGAAAGGTCCAAAAATACACTTCGAACCAATAGGGAAATCCATTACCGCGTATGAAAACTCACCACTTCGAGCTTTCGAACAAATATCAGTTTTTTTCGAACGAATAATCAACTTTCTGTCACTAGGGCACGATAGATTAAAAAGTTATTTTTCGGGGCTCTTTATTCCACTGTTTCTTTCAGGCATGCTTTCGGGGATGCTTTTGCCCCCGGGACTTTCCCCGGAAGAACTATTCTCAACACTTGTATTACTCATGCGTATACTTAAATACATATATAATAGCACATTCTATAAACGTTGTTCACGTTATTTTGAGGTACGACCTGTTTTTAAGGAAGTACGGCATATTTTAAAGTAACATTATTGTTATTTTATGTTTTAGTACATTGGAGTCGATATACGTTAATATCATTTTCGTGGGCCACTCACGAGCCCCACGAACGAAATCTGATGAAAGAAACATTGCCCTGTTCCTCTGAGAATCTTATTAAATCCCATAAGCAGTGATCAATACACTCGATTAACAAAAATATCCAAAGAAATGGGTTTGTCAATACCTTCGGTTAATACCCGTAGTGCACGTATACACAGTGGTTTAAATTATGTTCAGGCGCAGATGCCTAAACAATCCAAGGGTAACAATTATTTTAAATTTATTTCACCAACACATGTCTGAAGGACAAGTACATTAACCAATAATTGTTCCAATATTAAAACAATTTAAGAATACTGAAATTCCTTCATAGATTTTAGGTAGCTTCAGTTTGAATAGAATAAGGAAGAGGATAGGAAATGGATCGATCCTGTTTTTGAAGTACCATTACTGTATTCGCCTATTGGACGTACATCCTCGTACACATTAGTTAGGATTGTTGGCCGAGCAGGTTCCAAAACTGTGTGCCTACTCATTGCCTATCTGGAGTTCAACACCTAAATGCCAATACCATGAGTGCTATGTAAAAGAACCACTGAAAGCAAGTAACTTTGCAAACATCTTTTCCAACATATTTGTTTGATGAATGTCACGTCATATAATACAAGATAACACTGTAAGAATTGTTTAGCTTTCGTTGTTGCTAGCGTCATTGGTAAATTATTTGGACAATCTATTAGAGAAAATGGGTAATTGAAAATACAGAGTTTTGAATAAGAAGATCGTGAATAAAAAAAAATATTGTAGCATTTCTTCTCACAGTTCTTAGACATTTGTAGACAAGTACGAAGGTTATTATTTTGTCAAAGTTTGAATCACATAATTCAATTTGTGGAAATTCTCGAAACGGCGTGTTTTATCCAAAACAATATATTTATCTGTATTTTTTTCCAAATGCTATTATATACATAGTATCAATCAACTTGTTGTTCCATGTATACAGAATGGAAAAATATTATGGTATAAACTCTGAAAAGGAATCATTCTTCTCAAGTAAGAAAACCTGACCTTAAATAGATATATAAACGAGTAATTTCGTAACTAATCACGTTCACTCAATTTTAAATAACATCATGTAATATTTCTACAAAGAATTATTCAAGCTGCATGAATTTAGCAAATAGCAATAGATAATTATATACAGTACATGTAGCTTAGCAAAGATTATAATCGAAGATTGATCTCAAGAGGTCAGAACTTGGGAGGGAATTCGTATAACTCTATTCCCAATGTTAATTCCTTGACACTGACAATCCTACCTTGAATAACGCTTCTGGGTAGTACACCACGATCATATACTTTTGAAAGAAAAAAAATGTATTGGGCAAACTATCGAATTTATTTCTTTAACCAACACGGTTTAAAGAATTCCTTGCCAAGACGTTACGTCATTTGTAATAATGTCGCTCTTAAGTTGAACTATGAAGATCCTAAAATATGCCTATTTTTTCCACACACCTAAACTCTTGTATTTGGTGAGAATCTTTGTTGGAAAGTTTGTTATCCTAATATTTATCCATATACTATATAGCTCCATGGTCACTGACTGATCATCAAAATTCCCAGGACAAAATACTCGAGCAAGAAACACCAAATTTGGTGCAAAAGTATAATACCATGAGTACATAAAGGAAAAGATACTCAATTTTGAAAAAAAATCACATCTTGGATCCAAAATGGCCGCCAACCCCATTGTTGTATAGAATACACAGCCTAAACCGCTGGGGCTAGCAAGACGAAATTTGGTGTGAAGGTACATTATCACCAGTAGACTATGAACATATTTTCAAATTTTCTCAAAGTAGCCTTCTTGAATCCGAAATGGCGGATCCAAAAATTTATTTTTTCACACCGTTTGAACTAGAGACACGAAATTTGGCATAAAGGTGTATCATAACAAGTAGTTTAGGAAAACATTACAACATATTGAAAAGGTCGTCATATTGGATTAAAAATAGCTTCTCAAAATTCATTTTCGACACCATTCAAGCTAGAGAAATGAAATTTTATATGAAGGTGTACCTTCACGAGTAAGTCACAACAATATAATAAAACGTTAAAAACTTCGCCGTTTTTAATTCAAAAAGGCCGGCCGAAAACCACTTTTCTAAACCACTAAGGCTAGACAAACGAAATTTGATATGAAGGTGTACCATGACGAGCAGGTTTCCAAAAAAATGAACAAACCTCCCCTATCGAAACGCAGCCCCGATGGTGGAGTGTATATTTGTACAATGGAGGCGCAGAGTCTGACTACTTTAAAGGGGAGCGCAGCCTCCTCAAATCCCCAAGTTGGAAGCGCAGTTCCCACGGGGGCTTGGGGGCAGCGCCTTTAGCGAAGCAAAACGAGTCAATATAATAAATACCCCCACGGTCAATAACTCACTCACTGACTTACAAATCTTAAATATTCGCATGCAAAACTACCAAAGCTAGAAACATCAAATTTGGAATGAAGGTGTAGGACTATGAGTAGGTAAAGGGAAAAAAATCGACATTTTGAAAACGTCGCCATCTTCGATCCAAAATGGCCGCCAAACCCATTGTTGAATAGAATACACAGCCTAAACGGTTGGGGCCATTGAAATGAAATTTGGTACTAAGGTACAACATCACTAGTAGGTTACGAAAATATTACCAATAGTCTCCAGAAACGCCATATTGAGTCCAAAGTGGAGGACCTTTAATTCCATTTTCTACACCGTTTGAGCTAGAGATACGAAATTTGGTATGGAGGTGTATGACCAAGAGTAGTTCAGAAAAATATTACAAATGTTGAAAAAGTCTCCACCTCGGATCCAAAATGGCCGCCAAAGCTATTATTGTATAGAATACACACCCTAAACCGCTGTAGCTACTGCATTTCAGTTTTGTACGATGGTACACCGTCACCAGTAGATTAAGAAAATGTTAAATAATGTATTAAAAACACGCCATCTTCACCATTTTTGATAATGTATCCAAAATTGCGAACATAAAAGTCCACATTTCACATCGTGTCAGCTCGAGCTACGAAATTTAGCACAAAGGTATATTATGATGAGTATATTAAGGAAATTATGCAACATTTTATAAAAGTCGCCATTTTGGATTCAAAATGGCCGCCCAAAATCATATTTTCCACACCGTTCGTAAATAAATGACATTTTACATGAAGGTGCACCATCACAAGTAGGTCACAACAATATAAGAACACGTTCAAAAGGTTGTTAACTTATATCCAAAATGGACGCCCAAATACCAATTTTTCAAACCACTGAAGATAGAGAAAGAAAATGTTGTATGAAGGTGTATGACAAAGAGTAGGTTACAAAAAATTTGGTAAACCTCCCATTTGGCGACGCAGCCCTCCCCCCCCCCCCGTAGTTGTGCAGATCGACAACATGACGGTGCAGTTCTGTAAAGAGAATCTGCTTACGGTAAAGGGGGGCGCAGCCCCTCAAAACCCCCAAGTTGGAAGAGCAGCTCCCACGAGACCTGGGGGCAGCGCCCCTAGCGAAGCAGAGCCAGTCCATATAATATATAGCCCCATGTTCACTCGCTGATTGACTGACTCACTCACTGATCATCAAAATTCCCAGGTCAAACTATTGGAGCTAGAAACACCAAATTTGGTGTGAATGTGTAGGGCTATGAGTAGATAAAGTAAAAGTTCCGACATTTTGAAGACGTTGCTATATTGGATCCAAAATGGCCACCAAATCCATTGTTTTACAGAATACACAGTCTAAGCGGCTGCAACTAGAAACATGAAATTTGGTATGAAGGTACATTATCACTAGCACGTTACTAAAACATTACACAATGTATCCAAGTACGCCATCTTGGAACCAAAATGGCTGACCTAAAAATCTATTTTCCACACCGTTTGAGCCTGAAATACGAAATTCGGCATGAAGATGTATTATGACGGGTAGTTAATGAAAATATTACAACATTTTGAATATGTCGCCATCTTGGATTCAAAATGGCCGCCCAAAAAGCTTTTCCACACTGAACTAGATTAATGAAATTTTACATGAATGTGTACCATCACAAGTATGTCAAGGCAATATAAGAAATCGTTCAAAAAGTCGTCAACTTGGATCCAAAAAACCGATTTCCAAACCATTGAAGCTAGAAAAAACAAAATTTCGTATGAAGGTGTATGACGAAGAGTAGGTCAAACGCTCTTTGGGGGCGCAGCCTCCCGTGGGAGTGCAGATGTACACCATGGCGATGTAGTCCTAAGGGGAGATTTTGGTTAAGATAAAAGGGGTGTAGCCCCCAACATTCCTGAAGTTGGGGGTGCAGCCCCCAGTGAACTAAAGCGGGTCCATATCCTATATAGTCGCATGTTCACTCACTCACTGATTTATTGACTGACTTTATCAATATTCACAGGCCAAGCTACTGCAGATACAAACATCAAATTTGGTACGAAGGAGTATGAGCAAGAGTAAGTAAAGGGAAAATCCGACATTTTGGACAATGAATCCATGGCGGTGCAGTCCTGCAGGGAGATTTTGGTGAAAATAAAGGGGGCAGTCCCCCAGCGGGACAAAGCGAGTCAGCACTATATAACTTGAACGCTAATAAGTTTTCACCGTTCATATTACACCTGTATCTGTCTCGTTCATGGCTGTAT
>JAGDQP010033848.1:604-20454 GCA_022664845.1 Lepisma saccharinum | reverse complement strand
GCATATTTACACAGAACAAGAAAGCTTTCTGTACTCAAAAATCAAAATTTTTCAAGCTTCAAGGGTAAAGAAACGTTATAAAAGAGCACTTACTGTGGGAACTCTGCCTTCGCTTCGCATCACGTGACATCATGATATTCAGTTTCCCGCCAGTGCATCAAGGGAAGCTTCTACGACCGCGCAATCGAATCAGTGACAACTCCGAATTTGAAGTTCATGTCAGGACCACGTCACAGCAGAAAAACAAAGCAATAAAGGAAATACATTTGTTTTCTAATTTGTACACAAATGTGTACCCTGGGTCGGACGAGCATATAAACCGAGTAAATAATATATCTTTAGATAAGCTAAAACTACTCTAATGTAAATCACTTTACATATTCTTACCAATCGATTCAGTCTGAGGAGTATCTAACTAAATATCGATCACCGTTACATTTTCAATGGTTTTTAAAATGCTGTAAATCTGCATTATAATGCTACGTAAGAACATCTTTATTGAAACATTAACATAATTCAGAATCATCATTAAAAACAGACGCCATTTTCCTTGTTTACACCACGTGAGCGCGTTAGAAGTGTCTGATTGGCTGCCAGTCTGTATCGAAAGTTTGTAACGAAGCTGCCTATTGGCCAAAACATATATAATGTTTGCTATGAGTTTGCCATAAGAAGACGCAAATTTCCCTTTGCGAAGCCATACTAAGTATAATATTTAACTCCGTCGCCAAGCTCACGGCAAACGCGTAGCAACTTCTAGTCAATTAAATTTGCATTGCGTTGCTTAAACAGATTTCGCACATATGATATTTAATCGGGCCCCTGATCCCTCTTATGCAATCTAGCGGCGACTCAGTTAAATCGAACATAGGATTTTAAAAATATTTTTATTTTCTTTACATATTAATATAGGCATAACTTTTGGGTCATAAGTTGTTGCAAAAATGTTATGCCTATTGAGTGAAATTCCACTTCTTAAAGTTAAGTTGTTTGGTTGCAACTATGGAAACCGTTTTTTAACATTGCTTCTTATGGCTTGTGTTTCCCCTTAACGTTTAGTAAACATGAAATTCAAAAAAGTGGTAGAGCGCATGTCTTCTAATCCGTAGGTCCTGGGTTCGAGTCACGTTTGTGATAAACTTTTTCATGTAATGATATCTGGTGTAGTAAAAAGTAATCCATTATTTTGCCAATAGATGGCTTCAGTGATCTGTATCTCACGTTGTATAAGTCCGATCGGGTTCAACGAGATGGCGTTCAAACGATGAGATTGCGTACTACAAACACTGTTTAGATAGTTGTAATGAGTTGACTCAGTGTTGTGTGAGCGCGCGTCAAAATGGACACTAGCAAAGAGAAAATACGCTATATTTTACAGTTCTTCGATAAAGGCGAAAACGCAAGCCAGGCGGCTGCAAATGTGAATAGTGTTTATGGTCCTGATACTGTAACAGCCAATCACGCGCAATTTTGGTTTCGTCGATTCCGTTCCGGTAATTTTTCGTTCCTAATGCTTTTCATAGATGTCGCTATGTTCACCAAGTATACAACGTCCAAAATGCTTCCTTTTCTAGACTCCTTCCAAGGCTACTTCACTTGACTTCTTTGGTTTCTTAGCAAAAAGAAGGAAAGGAAGAAAGGAAAGGAAGCATTTAGGATTGGGCCCAACTGAACCAACTCTTCAAGATAATTGCTGCCAGAATTCAAAGCAGACATTATGTATGGGTGAGAGCCAATGAAAATGGCGCTGAACTTACAACGGGCTAAACTTGCATTTGCCAACAAATGAAGAAAGTTGGCAAAAACGTAAGACAGCAAGTTGGCAACTTGCTTAATATTAAAAAGGGGTTTCAACTATTTATATACAGTTGCTAAATCGCACTTATATGTTCCTATCTTTTTACATTTCGTAACGTAACAGTAGGTCATACATATGAATTTTTGGAAACATTGAGGGTGTTCGGAATCACTACATTTTCCTTCAAAAGCACCTTTTCCTTCGTCGCCGCCATATTGAAGGTCTTTCGAAACCTAAAGAAAGAGTCGCAAAGGCCCATAAAGGCCCTTTTATAGCACCTTTCATGAAGGTACCATTGAAGGTGCCTTTCCGGAAGTTCGGCCACTTAATTTACCCAGAAGACCCAGCGAGACAGAAGGTATGTTACCGCCTGTTTCACCAAAATAGCCCTAGATAAAAAGTTACCATCCGAAGTACATTTAACATAGTAAATATTGGACAGTACTTTGTCTAGCGGCGAAATTGTGAAATAAATCCAACTAGTTATTTTTATAACTTTTGCATTTCACCGTACTAAATTAAATACGATTTAATTTTAGTGCAGCTTATAGATTTCACACCTCTAAATCAGAAGTGATGAAACATTTCTATCCAGGGATTCAGTCAGTATTTTTAGTTTGGGGAAATATAGCAAAAATTGGAGAGAAGCAAGTTTAATTGTTCCATATTTTATATAGAGTTTTAATCTACATTATGCCACACGCTTCCAAAAAAATTAAGTTAGGGCCGTGTAATTGACAGTTCGGGGGTTACATCACCATTGGGGGGATCTGACAAATTCCATGTTTCTATAATTCACTGTAGCATATCTATTCTATTATCATTCACGTTCAGCTGGTAATAACTAGGAACCTTGATTATAGCATTTGCATCAGTGCATTGCAGATTTTTGCATTATTATCTTAAAGTGAGTTTGAAGGAAATACTCAGGTTGTTCACCCTCGTATACTTCCTCAAGCCCCTAAGCGCCTGATATGTATGTGTATAGAAAACGATAAGTTTGAATGTAGTTATCTACATCCCGCAAGCTCTTGACTATTTTACTATACAGCGTATTTGAAGATTAGGACAAACAATAGCACAATGTAGGGTACAGTAAGTTTACAATGTTTCGATAAGATAAAATGAATTGTATGGGCTATGAATTGTACAGCACTATGCCTTACGCCCTTCCCGATACGGGGGAACCCTATATCTTTGTCATATCTAAACACAATGTTTCGAGTCATTGAAGGGTGAAATAAAATTAAAAGGGAGAGAGAAAAAACAGGGACTATTTAGCATCTTGCGTATTGGGGCAAGCCCATGCAGTGTCTTTTAAACGCCATGTACATCACGTCTACAGGAATATATCTAACCTGACTTTAACTAACCTCCTCCGCTCTCTCGAGATACTGTCAGTGTTTTCTTGTGGGCGTACATTCATAACACAAAGCAGTGTTCGATTTGCCGAAGGGATGTCGGCGATCTTCCCTGGTGCGTGAGTATTTTATCACCAGTTGTTGATTCCGAATATCATCCCAACCAGGGATAAAATCTTTGTATTTCTACGATAATCCCTTCGTAATTTATAGCAAATCGAACCCTGATACGGAATGTCGCCATAAGTATTCCTCCGCATGCTTCCATGTTTATTGGGCGTTGATCAACTCGAGTGCGTATTTAACGAAATAATGACATAGCTTTTCGTAATACTTTATGGATTGCTGGTTGTCACTAGATATTTATAAAATTGTCTGCGACAATTAGTGGTAAAGTAATACGTGATGTAAAGCGTACATAGTATTCAATACCTAGCGGAAGATGTGGGCCATAAAGTAAAGTTTATCAAAGGAAGCTCTTATTTTTCTGTGGTATTAATGCTAGCGTGATATTTCAAGCTTCCCAAGATAAATGCAAAATATAAATATACCCTTGTACACAGTTTATAACACACAACGCACCATTGTTATTTGATTTTCTTTCTCGGTAATTCAAAAACGTTGAAAGGTCATTTGGGCCTTTGTACATAGTACACACGAAATATAAAGCCACTTTAGCATTACACATCAGTTTGTTTCAAACGCAACACACAGGGATGCATTGCTTTTTACATGTGAAGGAATGTTGAAGCTAGTAATTCCGCCAGAACCCCGATAGGGAGACGCCACCTCTCCAACTTTACAAAAGCATTAGATATTTTACGTTAAATAGAGCAAATGATAGAAACCTAAATACACTCTCACCAATTTGTTTTTCACATTCGTGCAAAAAGTTCTGGCGGACATAGCACACAACATTCCAACCAAATGTATTTTTGGAATTATACTAATTTATTGTTGTGCGTCCTGTAATTCTTACTATGGGGGAATAAATGTGTTTTGCGATTTTTTCTATATGTTTACAGTACCAATCGACGTATGGATATAATAACGGAAGTTAAGATATCTTCTCACATTTATCAACATATGTCGCGCCTGTCGAAGGACGTACGAAACCATTTCCTTCAAGAGCAAGAAACGAAGGTCCCTATAATATTTCCTACCCGAAGGGAGTAGGAGCTAGGAGATTGGAATTGATTCCGAACGCCCCTATTACATAGATAGTTTGGAAAAACACAATCATGTTATGTAATAAAAAGGACTAAAATTTTTAGCATAACTTTATTTTTCAAACTCAACCAGCATTGTGGGGCTATCCCCCGTTAGCTACACCCCTGACTTGCAGGGCATTAATTTAGTCTTTATTAGTGAGATATGTACGTTCATCCCTTTCTCCCAATTTATTTGTTTTGCACTTCTATAATATTCGAAAATAATGAACACATATCTATTTGCGGCCAGAGTTTCCCTGGTCGCAATTTTTCGACTTAAAATCTTCAGTTTGCTAAAAGCGACGTCACTGCCAAAGTTAAGCAAGTCAATATTTAATATCGTTTCTCGCAAATAAATTGAAATCTTTCCCGTGCGTTCACGCAAGTCGATATTTAATCGGTTCGACACTCCAGTACCGTTAGTCTAGTTTCGTTGGTTGGTTACTATAGTGTAGTGCGTCAAATATGCCTGTGAGTATGCGTGGACTTGGCAACAGTGAAGCGGAGTGTATGAATTTGTGTCGCATTTTAGGTCAGGGAAACTGGCAAAGTGTTAGTTATAATGTATTGTCCGAAATTTAATTAATGAAAGGAACTTTTTGGATATGTGCTGATGTTTTAAAATGTAAGACATTCGGTCGACTCTTGTGTGAATGGAAATTGGAAAAAGTGTAATAGCGCAATCCGTATGAACTGAAACTTGTGGCAGTGCGTATATGAAAACTTTGTCAAATGGCTTGTCAGGATATTTTAAAAAAATTACACGATACGTATAATATACAGGTATCGTCGTATAGTGTTACTGAATGTGATCTAGAACAGAAATTTGAAATTTACCGAACGCTATTTAATCTCTATGATGCGGCGTGGTGTGATGGAGATGCAGAATCCAAAACTATCCTAAAAAATTTTCATAGGTTGGTAGAATTATCAGTTGCTTTGATTATTTAATCTTTCTTTTATCACGCAGATGACAGTGTTACCACTGCTTAGTAGTGTTTTTCCATGAAACTGTTACTGGCACCAGAACGCAGAGGTACTGACTACTGACGCTGGAACTAATTTTTATTCAGGGCATTGACCCGTAGATAAGCCTGCTGCTACCGTATCTCTTTCGAAAGTTGTAGATGGTTCTAGCACTAAGCCACTATTAGTAAGCAAGCAAAATTGTAAAATGAGGCAGTAAAGGTTGCTTGTTCCTTGGACATGGTTGACTGCTCTATAAACAACACAACTTCAACCTGAAATCAGTAGCGTTTACATTTTAAAGAACGAAAATAATATGAAACATTTCGAATTGTTCAGATCAACGCAAGGTGCAAGCTATACTCAATCCGGTTGGGGTTTATGAATACAGCTATGTTGTCAGTTGTGACGGGTAGTTTACGAGCCTCTAATGCGTACAACAGAAGTTACCCAGTAGCAACAGTCGTGTCGATCGTAGCTACTGATTGACGGGTGTTACCGCGTTTACTAGAGGCTTGTCTTAGTCGTAGAGCGTTGGATTAGCATTCGGGAGGTTCTGGAATCGACCCCAACGGCCGTCCATCCTGACAGGTTTTTCCTCAGGCAAATTTTACAACATCCTATCTCTGCCTGAGTTTGATACCTCAAGGCCTTCAAATAGGGTGACCGCACCAATGGTTGACCAAATAAGGAAAATTTCAAGTGTAAACAAGAACTGACGTTCATATAATAGAAAAGTATAAAATTCTGTATCGGGGACCAACATAAATTTAAAAGATTTTTAAACGTTTTCATTATTTTCTTAGTTGGTTAGGCTAGGCTGACCCCCCGAGACTGAATTAGATCCATAATATATGATATAGAAATCGCATTTTCCGAACGTTATTTTCTTAAATACAACCACGCGGACCAGTGTTGTAGGACTGTGGTATGTAATGTAGTCCCATCTGTGCCCTCGTAAACACGCAAAAGGGCGCAGATGATAAGGGTTATGGTAACTGGTTCTCCCTGTAGGCTACATGACTGATTTCAGGTTAGGACACTTAGGTCAGTTTTCGTTTGACATTGTGAAACGACTTTGCTTTTTATGTAAAAGGTGCTATTCAGAACTGCGCCTTTGTACACAGAAGCACTTAACCACAACATTTTGTTAACACTATATACAAGGCGTCTGAGAAGTTACATTGTCTTGTCGATTTGGTTCCTAGAGAAAGTGTTTAAAATGGGGTACCATGGATTTTAAATATGTCTGCAAGCTCTTCTGCGGCTTGGCGAATTCCTTCAAGGATGTGTAATGTTAATTGTTTTATGTTGGTCATTACTGCTGCCTGTAGCTCCAGAAGTGTATGCGTATACCTTCCTCTGCAGCGTTCTCCACATGAAAATTAGGCGGTAGTGAATTGGGTGACCGACTTGGTCACAGTCCCCAGGAAAGGTCAAAATCATATATGGTACATACAGTTAAATCCATCCAAATTATTGTTGTCTTATAATACATTAGGGCAGTTCCATGTCAAGTGGTCCTATGCATGTTGCTCGACAATTTAAATAAAAAATCTGCAGTTACCTTCCCATGTTATTAGTTCAGAACAGTGATTATTTCAATTTTAGTGGCTGTAGATTTCGAGTGCCAGCCATATTTATTTTGAAGATGCGTCATTTTGTGGTGTTGTAAGGGGTTATCAAATCTGAAGTATCTCAACTCCTAATTGTTCTGTCGATGTTGAACAACACTCAAAATGTTCAGCAGATAGTAAGCCACAAGACTGTCCATTAGCCATTGTCGTCTGTTAAATATTAAACGTGAAATTTAGGTTTGAAAAAATAAGTAATTGACGTTAAAAGTTACGATTTTTAGCAGATGGTTTTTGGAAGAAAGCAAATGGTCAGAAAGTTGAGCTTTTCTGGATAAAGAGCTCTAATATAGATGTGCTCATTTACCAAGTTTCAACCGTTAGATGTGGCCCCTGTATGGGGAACCTGTTAAAAATATACAATTCCTCCCCATAACTGCTCTGTATAATAATACGATAAAAAATTAGGCGTTTCAGATTTGATTATAAGTACATTTATTACTAAAACAAAGTTATACCTACAAATAAGCATAGACGGAACTACGGATAAACGAGTTAAATATTGTATATACATCATAAATCAATTGACTGGATGAATAACGCCCAGAGTTAATCAAAACATACAAGACAATGAGTTGAAGATTCACTGACATTGCCCATTCTGTTTTAAAGATGTTTTATAGTAATTCCAGTTCTCAAGATTAAAAGAACCTTCGTTTAATCTTTTTAACAAGGTTACTTGTCAGAATGAAATACAGACTTAAAAAAAAAAAAACGTGAAATTTTGGGTACTGAAATAGTCAAATTTATCAAAATTTAGCTAAGAGTAAGCACCTCACGTTAAGTCTAATTTTTGTATAAAATCTCTTACTATTAAGGAATAACTGTTATATTTAACTCCAAGGAACAAGTGTTTAACTGTTTCAAGCACTTTATCCATAAAAGTCCATATTTCTGAGAAAATATCCGTAAAATACCATAATTTTCCATTTTTACATTCTTTCATTTTCGTGAAAGCTGTTTGTATTGAACCAACTGATATCCGGTAATTTAATATTATTTGCAATTTTACATAGTTATTGGATCACTGCTCTTCCTAGTATTTAATATATGAGGAAGCGTTCTAAAGCAAACATACATGAGCCACTCTGGTAACAGTATCTATGAACACTTGAACAGTCTCAAGAGATCAGCTCTCATATTGACTGATCCCCTTGCCTAGTTTAAAATAGCATAGGATTTACATACTTTTTATCATTAGCTGACTGCAATGACTAGATAATTTACTGTTGGGAAAAATATATTTTAGTGATTGGTGCCTTGACTGTGCTTCTAGGCTAACTATTGGTTGTGTGGAAAGCTCTCTGCTATTTAAGTAGAGTGCTTTGTTGGTAGGTCTTTGTGTTCTTTTTCATGTGTATATCTCTTCATTTTTTAAAAAAAATATTTCTCACCCACTCACGTGTTCCTACAACCCCACTATAGTAGTGTAGTTGTGTTGTGTGCTAGAAAACAAGATGGTAACCTCAGAAAATTTATATCAGCTAATTAATAACTAAACTTTTGTGTATATATATATATATACACCGTAGGTAGGTATATATACACAGTAGGTAGGTACCAGTAGCCAAATGTTTAAGATGGGTGAAGTGTCACGTCAAGAACAGTTGGCTTTATTTAAAAGGGTGAGAAGGCTATATGACATTAAGGAATGGGCAAAGAAAACGAAGTGAAGATATATTTTGTTTAGTGAGAAGACTATACCTGTGTCAAAAGGGCTGTTCTGTATTTCACAGCATGCCGAGAGGTAAGCACAAGGAAAGGTGTAGACTGAAATAGAACCGTGTTCAACTCAAGCTAGATGTAAGCCTTCCCTGTGTTTCAAATGTTAGTGACGATATTGATCAGCATTCTCCTTCCAGCTATAATACAGACGTATATAGTATAGCATGAACATTTGTGCTGCGTTAATTTCGGTGATGAAATGTGTTGCGGCAGGCTTTCTAAAAATCATGGGATGCATCAAAGATACATTTCGTGTTACGTTTAGTGGAAATAGTGCAGTTTCAAGCGTTTTAGTTGCCAAGACCACATACCTTGTTACAAATGCACTCGGGTCATCAACAAGACGTCATTACAGATATGGCAGGTAAATATTTCTGTTTTGCATGTTGAAACAACTAATAGTGCCTCTCAGTGTTTGAAATTGGGAAGTGTGTGTTAGTCGCTAAGTGGCATCTCCATCCCTTTGGTCGCTAACAGTTATGCTTAGCGCTATTTAAAAAAAAAAAAAAAAACCTAAGGCTGCAAGTAGAAAAACTAAATTATGCATTTGTTAATACAATAGAAATTTGATTAGCACATCTTACCAATTAATGTTTGCAAAAGTATATCTGCTAGTTAGTACAGGAATCACGCCACCCTGTCCTGTTAAAATAATAAAAAGTAGATATAAAGAGAATATTTTGATAGATAGTGACGAGTATGATAGCAAACATTGCTATAGATGTATCCAATATTTGTAATAACTTTCAATCCGGCATTAGTTGTAACAAAGTGACACTATTATCTTAAGGAATTAATACTAATTAAGTTATCTCTATTGCTAAGAATGCCCGCATTACGACAAAGATAAAGCCTATAAAACCTTTAAATTCAAATTAGGTTTAATGCGTTTACAAATGTTGGTAGTTTTTCTACTTCTTCAGTGTTCAAAACACATTGGAAGTAATGTTTAAAGTTGGCCCATGTTAATATACCATAAATTCATTGCATTCGCAGTACTGCAAAGCTTTAGGGTTGGGACCATTCATGTTAATTTTTGACCATCAATAAGTCGTCAACTGTAGTCACAGACGAACTATTTCGAATGTCTGTTTTGAGCAGATTAACAAGCTACGTTCGCGCTTTGCGGAATGAATATGACAGATGAAACCTTTCATCTTTTTCAGTTTTTCTATTAAATACGTATCTTGGACAGTTAAGGAAACTTTTTAGTTTCAGAAGAGAGAAGGAGAATTTCGAACACCGGTGCCTCTACGAAAGAACTTCAAATTGCTATGATTTACTGGTCGAATGAAAGGAGTATGATTGTCACTCAGCACTTGCAAACCTACCTCATAGGTAATACTAGGGCACAGGATTTTGTTGAAAAGATGGACACGACTTTTACTGAAGCAAGGCTTTCAAAACGTAAACTGTAGCAACTTGGTTCTGATAGCACAAACGTTAATAAGAAAGTTGAAAACGTTATAAGTTCAAACATAAAAGAAATCATAAATCAGCCAGAAGTGAACACTGGGACTTATAATGTCGTCGCTCCAATGGAAAACTCACGAAAGTGTAAAATTTACGTCCGAGAAGTTCAAAAATCACAGTTAGCTCCTCGCCGGCACCTTTTGAATACCTCTGAACATCAGTGTTGCAAACTATCTTTCGTTAGTAGAAGTGACAAAGTTTTTTTAATAATAATAATAACTGGTATTGTCTCTTCTTATTGTTAGTAGTAGTGGAATTATTATAACTAGTATTAGAACTATTATTATTTACATCAGTACTACTATTATTAGTACCACTACTACTGTTAGAATAAGTACTAATATTATAAAAACTAGTTGTAGTAGTTGATCAGCGGTGGCTCAATTGGTAAAGCGCTCACCTCTGGTGGTACGGGTCATCGGTTCTATTCCTGCTCATGCCATGCGTTCACTCTGCTCTAAAACTATTCGCCTACTTTGCTACTTACTGTAAACATAAGGACCTTCAAAATTTCAAACACCTGTGTCGAGTTGTTTTACTTTAAAAAGAGTTTCTACTACTCCATCCTAACCATCGATCCCTAATATACAATAACTTATTTTTTTTCCTTCTGAATTCTATTCTGAAGGCGAATTGTGTTAGTTGTTGGTGGAATTCAAAAGGAAAAAATCAGTTATTATACATTAGGGATCGATGGTTAGGATGAACTAGTAGAAACGCTGTTTAAAGTAAAAGAACTCGACACAGGTGTTTGATATTTTGATAGTCTATATGTTTATAGTAAGTAGAAAATTAGGCGAATAGTGTTAGAGCGGAGTAGATGCATAGCATTAGACTGTTTTTACTTGTTCAACTTGTTTTTACTTGTATTAAACGTGTATTACGCTTGTGTGTACATGTTCATCTGATCACTAACTACTGACAGCACAGTTAAAATCACATCCATGCCCGAGGCGGGATTCGAACCCGAGATCCTTCAGTCGCCAGACTACCGCACTAGCGATCACGACCACTTGAATCGGCTACCAATTGAGCCACCGCGGATCAACTATTACAACTAGTTTTTATATAATTAGTACTTATTCTAATTGTAGTAGTACTACTTATAATAGCACTGATGTAAATAATGGTAGTTCTAATACTAGTTATAATAATTCTACTACTAATAATAATTATAAGAGAAAATGCCGGAGTTATCATCATTTATAATAATAATAATATGACTTTGTTACTTCTATTAACGAAAGATAGTTTGCAATGCTGATGTTCCGAGGTCTTCAAAAGGTGCTGAGGACGAGCCAACTGTGATATTAGATTCGTTGCTGAAAAATCTTTTCTAACTTCTCGGGCGTAAATTTTCCACTTTCGTGAGTTTTCCATTGGATCGATGATATACACTTGCTTTAGAAAAGAAATAGAACTTGAAGATGCGTCAGAGTTTAGTGCACAGATTTTTTGATGCATCTCGCCGAGAAAACTTTCAGACAGTTCAAACTGATTAAGGTATTCCATCCCACAGTGAAGGCAGCTACCGAGATAATCCTTGAATAGATGCCAGGATCCGATTTCAGCCTGTGAAAAGGTCAATATTAATACAAAATAGAAATTGCAAAAGCATTGTCAACTATCAAAAAATAAGTGAAACACTAAAGGCAGACTTCCTTTTGTGAAGTCAAGTGGGTCATTCCACAGAACTTCGACACGTGGTGGGCTATTTTTTGATTTCCTTCATAATTGTACATTGAATGACATATACAAGCGAAGTTGAAAACAGTTTTAGAAAATTTTGTATTGCCCATAGTTCAGGATGTTCAAATGTGAAGTTCTGCAAAATTTTGTTGAACACAGTGGATAATAAAGTTACACATATTTCAAAATCCGTATTTGAATTATTCCATTTCAAATCGTCCAGGGTGGTCCACACGACTGCCTCAGATTTCATTCATAATTTTTATATGGAGTCAACGTGCACAATTATTACCCCATGTTTTTCTTTTTACCCCAAAAGATTTTTCCTTCGATTTATAGCCTTTCAAAATGGTCGGTCTCGGCACGAGTAGTTCAAAAAAGTAAAAACTATGTCAAGTTTAAAAGTTTATTATGGAGAAAATAATGTACTTAGTAGCATAAGCTGAATGGTAGGAAGAAAACAAAGTAGTGTGATTCAGTGGAGGGTAAAAATTCCCCTGATGCTCCAATAGGATTCGCGCAATTAACTCACATTGTTGCCAACTTTTGAGATTTTTTTTTCCAACTTTAGATACAATTTTTTCGGTACCCATGGGTCGGACGACGATTTGCTTCCGCCATCATAAGCGCCTCTATAAAGGGTTTGCGTTTCTGATCATTACGTCTCAAGTTACAGCCTCATGAAAAGCTGTAAAATTCATTAAGTCGCCATTTTCTCAAAAAAAAAAACCTTTAAAAATCTGAATTTTTACTAGTATTCGAGAAGTGCCTGAACATTAATATCCTTTTTACAGTTTGTACGACCTGAGCCCCTAACCTTCGCAATTAATTATTGAAAATTCGATTTTTGTACTCCTGACAGTGATTTTCTGGTGGTTATAAATGGACATTTAGATCCTATATAAAAACTTGGCACCCATAAGTAACACGAAAATGATCAAAAAAAGAAGGAAATGTGTTTAGGTAACAAAATACCTGGGGCAGGGTGAAATAGGATGAATCAGCGTTGCCAAGCCATTCCAAGGTTGTAGTTTTTCAAATAGCTGTAGGCGATGAGGAAGCCAATAGCATATGAGATATTAGTGTTACTAGTTTATGCAGCTATAATGGATCAAAGTTCAAAGAAGGGACCAGTACAGCGAAACAACAAAAGGAAGAACGGCAACTTATGTAGACAATAGAAAAGTATGTACTGTGCGTTGTTTTTTATTATTACTTCCATAAGGATACGGCGGATGAATGTAAATAATGATTTAAACAAAGAAAGAAACTTTCATGCAACTTGTCGCAGATATTTAACCCTTATGATACTAGGGGGGGGGGGGTTCGTTGAACCCACAACCAATTAAACTGTGAATTGTGCTTTTCTGCCTGAACAAAAAATTCTCAAACTATAGTCAAATGGAATGTTAAGAACAGAATTCTACTGAATTTGTGTCTAAACGGCTCATCGATTATCCTGTTGGCGCCCAGAATTTGGACTAGTTCAACAGACCCTCCCCTTAATAATGCATGTTACTCTTTTTTATCCGACTGAAAATATCATTACGGATGTGTGTTTTTGTTTTCCGCTAACAATAAACATTGGTATATCTGGACTTGGCAACACTGATAATTTAAGCGCCAGTTAGTTTGATATTGATGAACGTAATTGTTGGATCAGCAGTATTGAAAGGAAAGTAATTCGTTGAACATCCTGCGAGTTTTATATTTCGATTTATATCACTTTATAGTGTTTTTATAGCTACAATACGAATGTTTTGAAGTCATATTGTTTGTGCAGAGTGTCGTCTTGCATAGTAATAACAGCGAATGTGTTGTTACTTAATTATCTAAAACTGAAATGTCCAATTCTGTTAGTTTAAATAATATGTCGAATCAAATTATTCAAACATTCAATTAAGTAAAAAAATATTTTCAAATTTGGAATGGAGGAAAATTCCAATTTTTATACACCGAGCCTCTGTAGGTGCAGATATCATTAATACTAAAAAGTGAAAAGTATGTGACTGGACTGGGGATTGAACCCGGGACCTTTGGTTAACCGTTCCAATGCGCTAACCCCTGCGCCACCCAGTCCATCCGCTTCCCAATCCCACACCTTCCACTCTTTAAGACGATGTTCTCTCTCGAAACCACATGTCTAGTACCACAACTCCCAGTTGTGCTTGGACTTACCTTTGGTATTAATGATATCTGCACCTACAGAGGCTAGGTGTATGAAAATCGGAAGTTTCCTCCATTCCAACTTTGAAATTATTTCTTCCGTGTGAGATGTTCACTATTATGAGATACATATCAAGAGTGGAAGGTGTGTGATTGGGAAGCGGATGGAATGGGTGGCGCATTGGGACGGTTTCCCAAAGGTCCCGGATTCGATCCCCGGTTCAGTCACACACTTTTCACTCTTTAATACTAATAAGCAAATATTGTTGTTTCATAAACAAAGTCAAATATTTATCATATTGTCAATTATATTTCATAATTGGTCAAAATATTTGTCGTTGCCATAGTTGCAGCATTTTTTAAAAAGAAAATATTGAAGTATTATATCTGTAATGAGAAATGCACTGAGTATATGCTATTTTGTACATTTTGTGTAAGTTAGCAATAGTAAACATACTACATAACAATGAAATGTCCATTTCTAACCACCAGAAAATCACTGCCACGAGTACAAAACTCGAATTTTCAATAATTAATTGCGAAGGTTAGGGGCTCGGGCCGTACAAACTGTAAAAAGGATATTAATGTTCAGGCACTTCTCAAATACTAGTAAAAGATTCAGATTTTTAAAAGGTGTTTTTTTTTTTTTTTTTTGAGAAAATGGCGTCCAAACATGACGACTTAATGATTTTTTCAGCTTTTCATTATGCTGTAACTTGAGACGTAATGATCAGAAACTAAAACCCGTTACAGTTTTAACACACTTTATAGAGGCGCTTATGATGGTGGAAGCAAATGGTCGTACGACCCATGGGTACCGAAAAAAATTGTATCTAAAGTTAGAAAAAAAATCTCAAAAGTTGGCAACATTGTGAGTTGATTGCGCGAATGCTATTGGAGCATCAGGGGAATTTTTACCCTCCACTGAATCACACTACTTTGTTTTCTTCCTACCATTCAGCTTATGCTACTAAGTACATTATTTTCTCCATATGGAGAAAATTTTTTATGTTATTATGTAATAAAATGTAAATTATGTAATAAATTATGTTATTATATTAAAAGTTATTATGTAATAAACTTTTAAACTTGACATAGTTTTTGCTTTTTCGAACTACTCGTGCTGAGGCTGGCCATTTTGAAAGGCTATAAATCGAAGGAAAAATTTTTGGGATAAAAATAAAAAAAAGAGAAATCTGAGACCATGATGGGGACTATTTTACTCTTGCCTGGACGATTTGAAATGGAATCAGTAATAATTCAAAAACATTTAAAATATATACACCTCAGAGATTGGACAGCCTGGTTTAAACAGTTGTAAAATATAGATGAAATTTTCATTTTTAGATTTTCTTCCTGATGGAATGGAAAGAAATAACAAGCCGTTTACTTTATTATTATTATCTACTATTGTCACTGTAATTACAGAAAAAAAAAATAACTTTCTGTGTCGTTTCCATTTCTTGATATCGAGACTTTAATTTCATAAACTCAAGTTTGTCGGAATTTGTAAGTTAAAAGAGTACATGAACATAATTTCGCATCTGAGTTCCTTCGTTTGTATTCTAAAATCCCTGAAAATTTCATTCTGTTATTCAAACCCCTCTATGAAATACAGCTTCTTAAAGTTGTTTAAAAAGCTATAGTCGTGTCAATACAAATTATCATTGAGAAAATGAAGCTATTGTTAATAATGTTATATTCTATCAGCGTAATCAAAAATAACGTGCCTTAAGCACAAATAGATTATGTTTAACGTCCTTTGTTGGCGCATAGAGCTATTTTACCTTTCTTCTATCTGCTTCTTAAGAAAATACTGTGGTAATAAAAAAGCACTAATCTCCTATCTGGTGGTATGAACTGTTCCTGAGTGACAGTTTTCTTTTTTATATATGTATACAGTGGTCGAAGTGATGCGGTATGCACCGGTATGGGATACCGGCTCTTTTTTTTTTTTTTTTTTTAAGAGCTAAACGCATACCGTTACTGAAACACATGCTATACGTGTTCTTATATCAGTTTCTGATTTGTCTAGACAAATATTAGGAAAACATACCGTCTCTGTTTCTTTCCCACTTCGAACACTGTATGTATACAAATTATGTACCCAGCCACGTCATGCGAAGAGATGTTATTCTTTTCGTTAGGCCTAATAGATTACATTGGCCTATATTTTACTTGGATCTCGCCGTAATGGTCATACCAATGTTACATAAGGAGATGTTACTCTTTTCGTTAGGCCTAATAAAATACACAGACCTGCTACTTAGTAGTAATAATATCTAACAAAGACGTTATTATCCAGTATCCTAAGATACCTCGGATGTCCTGAAGTGCCGGCCGAAGTCTAGTTAACCCTCCTTTGCACAACCGTTCCGTAACTTTCTTGTATAAATTTTAAGAAGCTATATTTCATAGAGGGATTTGAATAACAATGAAAGAATAACATATTTGCATGTTATGACATAACTTGAACAAAGTAGAAATAAAAGTCACTCAAGTGCTGCTATTTTAACCGCGAGATCCAAGTAAAGTGTAGGCCAATTATTCCTTGTATGGTCAACATTACTATTACTACATTACTATAAAATTTATTTTATTAGGCCTAACGAAAAGAATGACATCTCGTCGCATGACATGGCTAGGTACATAACTTGTAAAAATAACCTGTCACCCAGGAATTCATACCATCAGATCGGAGGTGAGTGCTTTTTACCACAGTTTTTCCTTAAGCAGCAGATAGAAGAAAGGTAAAATAGCTCTATGCACCAAGAAAGAACGTTAAACATAATCTATTTGTGCTTAAGGCACGTGATTTAAATGATCACGCTTATAGAATATAACATTATTAACAATAGCTTCATTTTTCAATGATAATTTGTATTGACACGACTATAGCTTTTTAAACAACTTTAGGAAGCTGTATTTCATAGAGGGGTTTGAATAACAGAATGACACTTTCAGGAGTTTTAGAATATAAACGAAGGAACTCTTAGATGCGAAATTTTGTTCATGTATTCCCTCCCCCTTTTGACTTACATACAACCCCTCAAATTTTGACAAATTTTAGTTTTTATGAATTTGAAGTCTCGATGTCAAGAAAAGGAAATGACACAGGAAGTTAATTTTTTTTGTCATTACAGTGACAATAGTAGATAATAATAATAAAGTAAACGGCTTGTTATTTCTTTCCATTCAATCAGGAAGAAAATCTAAAATGAAAATTTCACCTATATTTTACAACTGTTTAAACCAGTCTGTCCGATAGTAGTTTTGAGGCTAGAACTTAGACATAGCTTTAAATATTCTCTGAGGTGTCTATATTTTAAATGTTTTTGAATTATTCAAATATCTCAACTTGTTTGTGAAATACGTGTAACTTTATGATTCTCTGTATTCAACAGAATTTTGCAGAATTTCATTTTTGAGCACCCTGTATATCCTGAACTATGAGCAATAGAAAAATTTCAAAAGCTTTTCAATTTCGCTTGTATATGTCATTCAATGTACCAAATATGAAGAGAATGAGAAATAGTCGAACGACAAATTTTAATTTTAAGTCCTATTTCTCTGGAATGACCAAAGTGTAAAAATCAAGGTTTACTGGTTTCTTTCAAAGGAATGTATCTTTTATCCATCTTCTTTATGTAGAACTGAAATAATAGCCATATTTTTTGTAAACAGGAAATTATGGAATCCCAAACTATGGGTAAAATAGGACTAGATGTATCTGTCTTCAACAAGAAAAACTTGCCTCTTGCTGATGAAGTCTTGTTCTCTGATCTTTAGCTCTGTGAAAAGTTTCTGGAAAGCAAGAGCTGTTATTTAAATCAAGTATGCAAAATCATTATGTTAAAGCTGGACGGTACATCACAGAAAAGTAACCTATCGTTAACAAAAGCCAGCAAGGAGTAGGATGTGCGGATAGCGAAATCTCGTACTTTAGACATTCCTGTTGACACACACTCAGTTTGAAGATGAACCTGTAACGGCAAGAGAAGGAAGGATTGATAAGTACTGGTGTCATTTGATGGGACTGAAAGATGACAAAGATGATTTTAAAGGTTGTTGAAGGCTTTACTAGGCGGCTTATCACATGATAATGCCTTCGTGAAGCGTGGGTTCAGTGTCTTCAAAATCATTAACTGAAGCAAGAGCTTTCGCATATGTGAACGAATACTGTATATGATCATGGATGCCAAATGTAGGCTTGAATCATATGGAAAGTAACCCCATTTAGTACTTATAACAAGGGATGAGCAAAATTGCACATGAAAGTATCGTGAAGTTCAGGAAAGAATATCAATTGAAAAAGGACAAATTTAAAAGGGAATAGAGGAAAATGGCAGAGGGCGAAGAAAGACTCGAGGTATTGATGAAAGAGGAGAAAACAAAGACGGGTTTAGCAAACGACATGTTCGACGTAGCTGGTGAGAGATTGAAGAAAGTATCCGACAAGAAAAAAACCGCCAAACAAATAGCGATGTGTTAGGGTATGTTTCATCAGTCAGCAAATGCAAGGAAGGAAGCACAAGACATACAAAAGGCTATGGAAAACTTGTTGAAAATGTAAAGAGTTCCAAGAGACTCAGGCACTTAGTGTGGTTCATAATTGTGTAGCTTAGAGGTAAAGTAACGTAAGTCACAACTAGGAATGCAGAAGTAAAAGTGTTTTTTTTAAAGCTTTTTCTTTTTAGTTTACGTAAGATTATTAAGAGGTAAACTATTGTACATGGAACTTACGATACTATTCTACACCCTCATTCTGAGGTAAAACGTTGTAAGGGCTCTTACAATAGTTGGCCTCGTATTGTTCAATGTTCTTGCAACAGTTTTCCACAATCCTAAAGCAAACTATTGTGGCCCAATCCATTTCCAGACAGAAGTCTTAGATTTTCCTGAAATTGAAATCTATAAAACTATGAGAGGTTGCGAAAAAAAATTTTTTTTCTTGATTTTTTTTTTTTCACCTGATATAGCTCTTCAATGTTGACCCTGCGGAAGCGATTTTCGAATGTTATATTTGCCATTTCTTTTAAAAATTGCTATACAGTTTATCCTGTCTGTTTGTCCCCCGTAGATATCAGGAACCAAAAGTCCAACAGAGATGAACTAGCTATACACCGTTGGATTCCTCGTGGTCTAGAAATGTGTTGAGACTGTATACTTCCCTGTATACCAACATTCCTGATGCTCATGGCTTAGCAGCTTTGGTATTCTTCCTTAACCAGAGACCCAAACCTCGCATTCGAACCACAGCTTTCCTTCTTAACCTGACCAACCTAGTTCTCACATGTAACAATTTCACGTTTGACGACAAACATTGCCTTCAGATTCGAGGCACAGCCATGGATACGAGAATGGAACCTTCCATGCTAATCTGTTAATGGGCAAGCTCGAACATGATTTTCTGCAAACTCAACCTTTGACCCCTCTGGGTAAGATTCTTGGACGATATAATGATGCTATGGACTCATGGTGAAACCAGTCTCAAGACATTCCTAGAATAACAACCAATTCCGTGTTGTCCAGTTCACGTGGTCTATTTCCGATAAGTGTGTCACATTCCTTGACGTGGACATCACTTTAGAAAACAACACCCTGGCCACTTTCGTTCACATAAAAACCACCAACCATATGCAGTATTTACACTACTCAAGTTCCCATCCTTACCACATCAAGAAAGCGATTCCTTTCTCCCTTACCCTCAGAGGACAACGACTGAATTCCACCACCTCTGCTGCTTAAACTTACAACCAACACCTCCAGGAGGCTCTAGTTAACCGTGGCTAACCTTGTAACCAAACAGATCCGCCGTGTATCCTCA
>JAGDQP010033847.1:0-20454 GCA_022664845.1 Lepisma saccharinum | reverse complement strand
AATTTCTCTGTTGTTCGATTAAACGTAGTCTATTTCGTTTTTAGTACGTCTGGGCCTTTGCATGTCCACTTCTTCTGGGGTGGCTTCTTGAAAAATATATTCAAAATGAACAGTCTTTTGGTTTTTGAAAATTCCACTAACTTCTCTCCCCTCTTGTTTCTTTGGCAAATCCAAAGTTTCCCACCCTTGTGTCACTGCTCTGCTTAGTTCCGTCTCTCGTTATGAAGTCTGCCATTACAATTTTGTAATGCAATTTCTTACTATCCAAAATCTTCTGTATCTCCTCGTACATGTCTTCGACTTCTTCCTCCGGATATGACGTTGTTGGAGCATATATATATAAATCACAGCCATATTCAATCCACTAGTGGATGAGGCCTCTCCCCGAAGGGAGGAGTTAGTCTACTGCTCCCACGCTGACCAGACGGGTTGGGATATATATATATATATAACTTTCATACTGTATCTCTTATTTATCTTTATTACTACTCGTGCGATTCTATCTGAAATACCTTCAATTTCTGTTATCCGTGTCTTCAGGTCTTTATTTATGATAAAGCCAACGACTGTCGTTTTCCCATTTTCTGTTTCTTTGAAATAAAACGTGTGTCCTGACGGTAGATCCAACTGTTCTTCATTCTCCCTCCACACTTCTGCTAATCATATGATATCCCACTTAATTCTTGTAAGTTCATTCTTCAATTCCTCTAATTTGTCCTCCCCTGCAAGTGACTGACAGTTCAGAATCGCCATGTATAGGTCCGCTCGCGTTGCAAAGTCGTTTTCCTGGCAATGTACAGTCCAAACCTGGGCATTTTGACCCTCTGACTTCCTGCAGGACTGACTGCTGCCGTTGCCAGTTGCATTCTGTTCTCCGGGCAATGAGGAACTCCGAGGCTGTATCCTTATTTGTACCATCATGTGATAAGAAAGGATAGGTGCAGACATTTGACTCACCATGCTGTTTGCTAATGCGGGTTGGTGAGCAGCCCATCCATGTTCGTTCGCCAAGCAGTTGCTTGGGTACTAAAGGGCCCCACGATGTGAACGAATGGATTGGACATTATGCGTTTTCCAGGTCAGTTCCCTTAAACCCTAGCAAGAGGAATTAAGGTTAGTGGCAGAAGCCTTTTGGGGCGACAGCTCTGGTTGGCTGGGCCTCTCAAGGTTTCCCGGGCAAACATATATAATGTAAAGTGGATAAAAAACAAGATTTCAAGTAATTGGAAGTTTTAGTGAAAAACTATGCCAAAAGACTTCACCCATCAAAATTGAAGCCATGAGATGCAAAAGAGCGCAAGTCTATTCAGGAAAATTTTTGTGTTCATGAGAAAATCAATATTTTTTGTGAATTACAAAACGAAGATCAACCAAAACTCTATATTTCTATAAGTACTAAGATTCAAGTAAAATATTGTGTTGTTTTGCATCTCATCACAACCGTTTTTCTTAAAGAATTTCAGTGTTATATGTAACCCAGTTGATTTCTAAAAATGAACTTGTGCTGATTTGGATCTCATAGTTTCAGTGGTCAACACTGATGTCCAAATGGTTTCGATGTCCTCTGCAAAAGTTAATTTTAACCTTCCTGCGACCATCCATGCTCATGTATCAAAATATGAAGTTCATCCAATTTGCACATAACCGGCGATTGGGAGATCGAGATTTGATTCCCTGCAGGGATGGCTACAAAATTAATTGTACTATATTAACTTGTATTCATACACAACGCATTTGTGTAACTAGGGCTCGAAATGGACCGGAGCAAACCGGAACGCCTTTACGTTTCGTGAATATTTGGATCCTTTCTGTTCCGTCTCGTTAATACGGTAATCATAGACAAAAAAGCACAATAGCACGAAGGTAAAGCATTCCGTTTCGTGAAAAATTCCATTTCGAGCCCTATGTAAAAGTAATAATTACCACCAATGCTCTTAACCAGTTTCATTAAGTAACCATGCTTTATTGTCTCTAGTATGTCCTTCTGCAGTCCGTACCCATTTAATTTATTTATTTGTTGTTCAGCTTCATATGTCGCTTTTGCCTGCTTTTGTATCACCGCTTCGCCTTCACTCTATTCACAATAAAAAAAATCCAGACAGAATCTATTTCATCAGTTCTATGTTCATTTATGCACCCAAAACGTTTATCTTCGTAAATGTTTCTCTCATCATTACTATTTTTATTTATTTTTCATCTTTTCATATCTTGTTTATCATACTTCTCAAAACACCGTTTCTACGTTTCTTCGTCAAATAATGATAAACGTTGTAGTTTTCTTTATGCTAATCACAAATTCAAGTTGTATTTATAGGCCAGAGAGCCAACTATGACCTAAATCCGTCATTTACATGTTTAGTATGACGTGCCTTGCCATACACACTTCCAGGTAAAGGAGATGGGGAAGAGCTACCCGAACCTTTGTCTAAGTGCCGTACCGACATACGCCTGGTAAAACTATATATCCGGCTCCAGGGAAAGAACATACTTGCTTCATCCAGAGCCAATTGGAAGTCGCCAACCGCAACAACTAAACTATTGTGGGCTGCGGTTGACCTAATCACCATTTCGATCATTTTACTCTTAATAACGAAATATGTTTTTATTCAAAAATTACGATGTGAATTTGCTTTTTATTGTTGTTCTTTCTTGCCGAGAAAGCAAACATTTATACAAATAAAAATCTTCTTTTAAAAACAAAACAGGTAATTTACAAAACAGTTGATTTTCTGTTATACACGAACTGGAAAGGATGAGAACGCAAAGAATTATTAGAATGAAACAGAGTGTTATTTGAAACTGAAAGAGGGGTGGAAATGAAATAATGTACTGAAAAAGGTAGAGGAAGCGTCTTCGAAGAACAAGTTCATTACACACTACGACAAATAATATCATGTAGTTCATACAACAGTAGAATCAACTTTACAGCACTATTTAAAACCTATTCATTTAGTACATCAATTTCCGTCCGCAACACAGAAAATGTATTTTACATTGAAATATCCCCCCAACCACACACTTTCAAGAGAATAGCTGAAAGTCATGTACCAAAGAAATCGTAATTACCCTTTCCAGGAACAAATAACATCCTGGAATAAAAGTTTCATTTAATAATAAGCAGTAACTTAGTTATTTACCACAATGCCCTTAATCTATTGATTAGTAATTACGTTTGTCTCTTTGTGTATAATTTGTTTGTAACTGTCAGCTACTTTCAATTTACATGTCATGAATATTTAACAGTGCGATGTACATAAACACATTCTAAATACTGTTTGGGTTTGATTGACTCTGTCTCTATTTACGTTTCCGAGTATAAAGGAAGTGTCAGGTGGACTAATTACGAAATCTATTTCATAAAATCGTATTTGAATTACACATCGTTCAATTTACACCATAGTCAGTTTGATAAATACACCCCACCATATAACATACCATAAACTGTTCTAATAGAAAGTGCCACGAAAGACTATTGCAGACAGCCGCTGACTTCAAACAAGTACTTGGAGAACAATGTGGGTTCCAGTACTGTTCATACTGATCACTTTGACTGCGGTTCCTCAGGGTTGTTTCTATCAGTGACATCAACAAAGACTGGAGGCTATCTTTCACACTCCTTCTCTGATGTCCATAGAGCAAAGTATAAGAGAAATTTAGCTACAATATATAGAGCAGTGTTCATTTTCAATTGTTTCAGAAATGTTAGTGCCATAAATTTACGAAAAGAAACGTTCTAGAATCTGCTCTAATATTTCTGAATACGAATTTGTTGAAGAAGAAAATTTTCAGAGTTTGCTCTAATAGATATTTAATTTTAGTTATTCTCTCTCTCTCTCTCTCTCTCTCTCTCTCTGTCTGTGTGTGTGTGTGTGTTTGAGAGACAGGGGGAGGGCGAGAGAAAGAGTCTCACTTCTTCTGGCTTAAGATGGCAAACATTGAAGAGAAAAGTCAATTGAGTTTTCTCATAAAGTCCAGAATATTAAAAGAAAAGAAGAAGAAAATCAATTTCCCATTATAAGTGAACAAGCTGCAGCTCCACATAATAATTTAATTAATAGCTAGATGGAATATTCACTAGAAATCTAGTGGTCCAGGTAAATTAGGAGAAGTATCGGGGAAAATCCTAAAGAGATAAGAATTAACAGAAAAATGTGAAAACGCAATTTGAACAACATACACCGTAAGTCCTAGAAATTCACCGAGCAGCCGTAGGAATAGGGTGGTCCTGGGAATGATCGCATCCTAAGGTTTTTCAGTAATCTTTCCTCAGTCACACCTGCATGGTGCCTTCAAAATAGACCCGGACCCTACTTTCTTTCAACACCTTCTTCCCTACCCTATCCCGACCCGAGCTAAATTTAACTAAAGACCATAAAATATCAAATTCTTGAAATATCCGAGAAAAGCTTAGTTTTCACCATATGATACTTGCCGTAGACTTTAGGTAACTCTCAAACAAAATACTATCTTCCTATAACAAAAATAAAGATATTAAATTTTGAAGCAAAAATTATGTTTTTAAATATTTTGTAGAGTGGACAGAATATCCACTATAGAAATAGGAAATATATCCTCACATTTAAGGGAAAATAAGGGCTGGAAGTTATTATAGAAGTTCTTTTCCTGACAATTTCCCTACACTAACAGTAAGTGAGAAGTAATTCATTTGTTAATGCAGTTGTGTTTACTGAGCTCCTGCTTAGTTGAGTGGTTAATTATTGCTTTGGTGTTAGCTGTCCCAAGTTTGATACACGGTGACAGAGTGTCGGTGTTGACCGAGTCCCGTGGCGCAAAATCAGATAAACGTGCGATGAGGAGTCGTTACGCTAAATACGTGGTCGTTGCCGCTCTTTCATTGGAAGCTGTGTGGCAGACTAAGACAGATCTGAGCAGTCGAGTTTATTTTTTTTAGTTTTATTCATGGCCTTTTGGTATCTAAGGCTTAAGCTGGCTGGGCAGTCAAGTCAAGGAGTTCAGTTTAATTGGGTTTATTCTGCTTATGCACTTGCTCTTTTTTGTAGTTATTACATCATGTACTTTCCGAGTTATTGACAGTGGAAGGTTACTGAAATATCCTGTGCAACATAACATACAAAGTTAGTTGAAGGACTCGGAAAGTATACATCTTAATCTTCAAAGTAAACCATTCCAAGTCCTACGATATCAGATGAGACACGTCAGTGGTACTGTAAGCGGAACATCAAGGCAGGTGTTAGCTTGTGATGGAGAGTATAAAGAACGACTGGTCTTGATTTATATCTGAAATGTGCCTTTATTCTCGTAAACCATTGAAACAGGTGGTGTTTCATAACAATTAATCACAAGTTAAACTGACTTCTGGCTACCTCAGAGTTACGATGCTTTTACATGATATACTATAAAGTGTTGACCTTTATATTCAGGCAAAAATTTCATTTTCGACCCAAGAGTGGAAAGTGCTCTTTCTTATTCCAGGAAACCCTTCAATTAGTTTCAGAATGTTTAATTCTTATTATATTAGAAGCATTTTAAATGATACACCTATACACACCGAAGAAAGCAAACTATCAAAAGATGGAACTAAAAGTATGATAAAAACAACTAAATTTCTTGATTCGGCAGCCTGATTTACCAGGCGGTTTTCTATCAAAGAAAGAATCACGGATTCAACGTAATGAGTTATTTTGCTTTCTTAATAATGGTATCACGATGCTAGGTCCACACCGACATTCTAAGCCTACCATCGGGGATTGAACAAGGAATCACTAAAACCGATGGCAAGAGTGGTTACAATTCGGCTAGCCAACAACTCAGTTACTAAACTTCAAGACCAAAATTGTTTCCTTTTACACAGCGTACATTTAAAGATCGATACTCTCCGTGTATATTGAAAACGTATCTCAGATGGTGTAGTGTATTACCAGGTGTGTTATGAATATCTAATTGTGCTAAGTGAAGCTATGTGTGAAAAATATACTTGCTCATACATAAAGTTGTAAAAGGCGCTTGAGAGTTGCATGTGATATTTTTATCGTTGAAAAGTGGTGTTTACTTTCTTTGTATAGAAAATACTGCTCTGAGACTATCCTAAACCACATGTAAGGTTGTCAGAGTTGAACTGTAGATATTTATAAGTATCTAGGGATGAAAGCTACGAAGTTGTTCGTCTCAAGTGTTTGAAGAAATTCGATCGATTGCAGGTTGAGTACCAACGTTTTTTTCTTTTCTAACAAGGGACACCCGCGAACTCGGACAGGAGAAACCGGATGAAAGTTTCTACAGGAACTAATTGCAGGTCGCTGAATCCAGTGGTGATAGTCGTTTCCATGCAAAATCACGCAATCAAGCAGTAACGGCGCCAGCTCATGGATGATAGACCAATGTGCTAGAGAAGAGCTGAGAAGAAACGGGAAAATTGAAATGCTGAATGTAGTAAATACGATTAACGATTGAGTCTCCAATATGTAGAACATATGTTAATGCCGTATATGAATCTCAGTATTGCCAACTCAGTGAAAAGAATGTGTGAAAATGGGAATGGAAGAAAGTGTCAAAAGAATGCGAAGTAGTGGAATACTCAAAGAACCTGACACAGTAGTCGTGAATGAGGTTTTGTCATGTTATAAAACAGTGATACTAACTGCATAAAGGATAAAAGAGGTAATAAATGTACGTTAGAAGCAAAAACAAAGACCTACAATCACATAAGATAAGTGGGAGTGAATCAGCAGGCACAGAAAGAAAGAGTGGTGTTACACATTGAAATGTAATACGCTGCGTCTGGTGACAGGGACCATCGTTGTGTACGGACATGAAGAGTTACAGAACAGTACCGAGACAAAGAATCGTTATCATCATGACCAAAAGAAACATGGAACCGTCGAGGCGACGGTGATACCAGTAAAATGATACAATACGGAAGAACTTGAAAATTCATTAGGCTGCTACACTGACCGAAAAGTGTGCACGAACCAGTTAATTCAGAAAGTGCAGATGTGGGTTGGCAAGAGCAGTGTACAGTAGCACAGTGTGCAGATGTTGGTTGGGTGGTCAAAGCACAGAGACAGTGTACAGTATGCACAATTGACCATCGCTACAGACTCACAGTCAGCATCACCTCTGCATGGTAACAATCCTATGTCAAATGCGACACTAATGACATTATCAAATGACAATATGACTGAACCGATGTTGTACCTGGCCTTTTGCCAAGCATACTGCAGCATAGGTTTGTAGATCGGTGCGTATAGTTGATTGTAGATCATAGAGTGCAGCTTGATAATGAAATAACAATCGTGTAAATTCACCTGCGGTTTTTCACATTGGAGCCGTACGAAATCAACGATCCGCCGGAAATAGAGCTTGCATTGCCGAATACCACTGTCAGATGGCGCCTGTCACCAGACGCAGCGTATTACATGGCAATGTGTAACACCACTTTTTCTTTCTGTGCCTGCTGATTCAATCCCACTTATCTTATGTGATTGTAGGTCTTTGTTTTTGCTCCTAACGTACGTTTATTACCTCTTTTATCCTTTATGCAGTTAGCATCACTGTTTTATAACATGACAAAACCTCATTCACAACTACTATGTTAGGTTCTTTATGTATTCCAATACTTCTCATTTTTTTGACACTTTCTTCCATTCCCATTTTCACACATTCTTTTCACTGAGTTGGCAATACTGAGATTCATATACGGCATTCACATGTGCTTCTACATATTGGAGACTCAATCGTTAATAATATTTACTACATTCAGCATTTCAATTTTCTCGTTTCTTCTCAACTTTTCTCTAGCACATTTGCCTATCATCCATGAGCTGGCGCCGTTACTGCTTGATTGCGTGATTTTGCATGGAAACGACTATCACCACTGGATTCAGCGACCTGCAATTAGTTCCTGTAGAAACTTTCATCCGGTTTCTCCTGTCCGAGTTCGCGGGTGTCCCTTGTAAGTAGTTTTATTCACTATATTTTGTTTGGGCAAGTTCTAAAAAACACGTAAAATCAGACCCTATTATGAATATCTCAGCATCATGGCTTATGTCTTACTTAGGTATAAATGACGGAATTAACTAGCATTGGTGTTCTATATCATCATAATTTAATATGAAACGAAATGATGGTGGGAGAGCAGATCCTTTGGGAACGCCAGATAGTATGAAAATTGCGTTAAGCATTATTGACAAAAAGAGAGACGGAAGTAAAGGAAATTAAAATGTATTGACCGTGTGAAACTCGTGCACGTTAATTCAGATATTTCTAACTGCGAATATTGTAAATGACTTCCTATTTATCAAGATAAATTCCATTGTTCAAGTTACACGCATGTAGTGTATACATCATGCCCGTAAGCGGGGATATGAAGTAGGCAAGCAGGTAATAAAGCGGAAAATTGTTATATTCCTTTTCTTCTTTCAGAAAAAAAATGTTGGAAATATTTTAGTCTTTTCCAACTCCATTGCTATGTGTTTGTATTGTGTTCTGAAGTAAATACGTGTTTTCAGTAGGGCTTCACGAAACTCTTGATATATTTAGCTCTATACGTGGTGCAGTAGAAAGTTAATGAGACTGACTACACTGCGCTCGAACCGGCAACTCTCCTGCCACCCTCCTTTAGAGTGGAAGTGGTTGAATCCCTTTCGTACATGCAGTACAACTTTGACATTCATACTGTGAATACGCGATTTTTACGAGGGGTTGAAGTGAATATGTATTTGTTTGGTGCGTTCCGGTAATGGACCATGAAAAACTGGAGCAACATTGTGCCATCAAATTTTGTGGCGGATCGGCTTTTGTTACTTAAGGAAATATAAAAATGCTGTGCTTATAGAGAACAAGTGTTCAGATGACACAAGTCCTTTCCCGAAGGCCAAGAAGAAGTGGAAGGTTAAGCTCGTTCGGAAGACCGGCAACATCACGAACAGAAAGAAATGTGGACAGAGGCTTGTGATGTCCGATCGGCGAATTACGTTGAAAATGATCAGCAATATATTAAATCCAAGGACGGGTAGTAGGTAGATAATCCTAAGAATGAAGTTCAAAGAGCACTTATGATAAACAGTATAAAAGGTAAAGACCAATAAAAGGTCAGAGAATGAATGATAATGGCAAGAGGTTTATTGGCGAATTGTTTGTCCGAAGAAAGAACACACCAAGCAAATTGAGAAGTTCGTTACATTGAGTACGGCATCGAGTAACATTAGCCGATTCCTCAAGTTTCAAAAAAATGTGATGGTCAACTTTTCACTGTCCATTATCGTAACATACCTAACAAACTCACATTCACGTTATTCCCTCGCAAAACTCGCGTAGTTTTAATACGAAGATCCAACTTGCACTGCGTTCTGCTTATTCAGAAGGGATTCAGCCACTTCCATTTCGAAGGGGGTGGCAGTAAGGTTGACGTTTCGTGGGTAGTGTTGTCAGTCTCATTATTTTTCTACTGCACCACGTATACTCAGTTCACGGTACGTATCGAACTTATTAATTCAGACACGTAGCTACGGAGGGACCCTACAGAAACGTTAGTCGCTCTCTACCCGAAACTGCACCTATAATAAATCAATATTCAGAGTGTTTTAATGACTGAAAGTTCTGATAGAAAATGCAAGGAATCAATACAATTCTTCCATTCGTAACAAAATATATTAATCTTCACTCAGGACCACTTCAAGATAGCATGTGGCCTCTAGACCCAAATATTTCGGAGTCCGTCTCCTCTAATATCATAACAAACTTTCCCCAACACTATCCCAGCCTTAGATGCGCAAAGCTTAAATTCCATGCCATAAAAAGAAAAACGAACCTCGCATTACATCTAGGGTCTAATACTATGTTAGATATAAGATTTTCATGATTGTAGATATGATCAGGACCTAGGGATTTTATAGCTGGGTTACGGACAGTTTAGACAATGTTTTATTTTACTTATTAGTGGAATTTTGAGAAGCAAGTCTATCTGAAGATATTTATTCATTTTTCCTTTTAAATGCTTTTTAAACGAAGCTCTTTTATCTCTGCAGAAAATACGTATTTCTAGCAAGTGAATAGAGACATAGCGTAAGTAAAAAGATACTTTACCTTAGAAAGATCCCGGGTAGCTATGGCCGCTAGGGGAATATATACGGAAAAGAGGCAGAAACCCAAAGCCTAATTCTAAGGTTCCATCCTAGTATATGCATGGTCTTACTGAGGAAAGCCCTCACTCAAGACGATAGTTGAGATAGTACCCAGAACCTCTTGAATATGAAGTCAACACTACATCTCTATTTACTTGCTAGAAATACGTATTTCCTTAAAGCCTTAAAGAGCTTCTATTTTATTTCACTATATAGACCGTGTTATAGTTGTATTTGTTAGCGTCAGAAGAAAGAAAATTCACGCCAGTGGCGTGCGAAAGTCTTGTCCACTACTTTGTATGTCTGCTTAGAAGCTTTTGCAAGGCCACATTCAGATTGCGGTAATAGTACAGACAGCTTGGATGCTTGCTCGCAAATTCTACACTTTAGTCATTTAATGAAAAGAAGTAACTATTGTTTGACTAGCAGGAAAAGTATTCTAGTTCTGACCAGGACTCGAACTCATGTTACTTTCGCGTTGATTTAGAAATCAAACGTCTTAACCATTTTTTGTTTTTAACACATTTATCCCAGAATTGTCATTCACAACTTAATATATATACACATAATATAACTAACAAATATTCACTATGAGTAACTTAAACAGTTCATTTGAGCTGTTAAAAGAAACGTCACCCACAAGCAAACATAATATATAGTTCTAATATATTATTACGCACATTGAGGATTACTTGTTTGTTCAATTTTTTGTTGATATCTGAGTTTGATTTGATTGATGAATAATTCTATTCAAATATTTTGTCGTTCGTAAAACAACATGTACAAAACTTGTGACGTAAACCAATTTATAAAACGCGCTTTTGCTTTCGGAAAATATTTAGAATCAGGTTTATCAAGATGTATTGAATATTTATGTTCTTTTGGTTGATTCGTAAAATTCTGGCTAATATTGATTTACATTTAGTCCAAACATCGCTCGTTTTTTTGGACAAATTGTTATCCTGTGCGTGAAATCATCTTGTTTGGAACATTTGTCTCATAAATTAGTCTTCAAACAAAATTTGTTTGTTTCAAAAATATCATAGGTTAATTGAAGACGAATATCGTGCAAATGTGGCAATAGCGTTAATTCACTTATATTTGTCCATATTATTCCAATTTTTTCTTGGTGTTTTATAGGTAATATAAGGTTCGTCTCCTATATATCTTTTAATGATGAAATTGCATATTTTCATTACACTCCAACTTTCAATATCATTCGTATGCTATAATAATAGCATATGACAGTTCGATTAAAATGTCTGTTATATAGGTCAAGTCTTTTTTTCCACGTGTTTATATTTATGGGTGTCACTAAATCTATTTTTTTTTTCATGGTTTGCATTATTATCCTTGTAATTCACACACTGGTTTTAAAGTTCTGTGTGTTAGCAAAGCTTTTGCTTGTGCTTCAATGTGTTTTAAATTGAGTCCGCCTTCACTGCTAGGAAAATATAGATTTTACCTGTTTGTTTTTAAAATATGACCCTTCCATAAAATAAGTTAAATATTTGTTTATTTCAGGAATAGTTTGTTTGGAAATCGGAAATAGTTGAAGCATGTAGACACACTTACTTATATTATATACATTTATAAATCTGTTACGAGATATCAAATGTTTAAAACAGTGTTGGAATTTTTAGGTCATACGACTTTGCAAATTAAGATTTTTTCCATTTATTTGTATTGTTTCCTTAATACTTGAAGTCCATGTTATTCTCAAGATTTTAATTTTATCAACGATGTCACAGGTATAGACATCGATATCGTATAGACATCGTATGTAGTAAATGACTGTTTTATGCTTTCATCTGTTAAAAGTAATTGTGTTTTGTTCGTTAAGGATGATCCCTGCATGTAAATATGAGTCAATTATACGAGAAATCTTGTGTACTTCCTGTTTATTTGATCCTATGCACGTGACATCACCCACGTAATCTAAAACTTTTAGACTTGTACCATTATAATTAATCCTTGTATACTGTCTTCCAAACTATTGATTAAGGAACTTATAAATATAGCGAATAAGGAAGCACGAATTGGACACCCCATGCCACAGCCATTTTGTAGTTTGATTTTAGGTAACAATTGTTGATTGACTTGCAGTTACATCGTGCAATTGGTCAGAATATTTTTTGGTAATATTAATAAAAATGTCTGGAAAGTTTAATTTGTCAATACTACGAGTGGTTTTCAGCTTAAGTGGATAATTTTTTTTGGGTACTTTATATGGCATAACCATATGGTAAGGGTTCACAGACAGAAATTATACAAACAAATAGGTGAATGAGAAGTAAACTTGAATAACACGAAGATTCAAGCAATGTCTCTGCAAGCCAATCGCTTAATTCAAGTTTTGTGCGAATATCGGGATAATTGCGATATTATTAGTTCTAAACCAAATAGAAGAAGAAACACTGATTGATATTCGATCAATACGAGGTACTATGAAGATATTGGCACATATCTTTGTTGAATTCGCGTAGTAGGTGGTGATAGGGAAAATCCCCATGGACGAGTTTATAGTCAACGATTTCTATACTACATATTTTATGAGATATGAGGAGGACTGAAAATGTCGAGTAGAAATCGAATTAGGAGAAGAATGGAATCTTTGTTAAAAGTCGCCATTTTACATTATCAAATGTTTATTCAGTGTTATAACTTCGACAAAATAAGTGTAAATTTAAAACAAAAAAGTATAAGTGAAACTGAGGAACGCAGGAAATGCGGGAAGAAGGACTCTATATATCATCATTTACTAGATTTAGGAGAAATTCAAAATCGTTTATGGTCGTATTAATAGATTAATACGCAAGATATGAATGTAGAACAAGTGTTTTGTTGTCCGTCATTCAGAATGTTTCCCCCAGCTAGAAGAAAGTTTACATTGTGGCTAATAGCACAAACTTTGTTTATTCTGAAAAAAGAAATAAATGACGAAGAATGGTGCATACAATACTTATTATTGCAAGATTGGAGTATGCAGCAAGAAAACAAAACAATGAAATATGCAAATTATTACAGAGCTTTTGAGTATTATTTATATGTTGTGATGTTTATAGGAAGTAGTGATGTGATATATGGAAGAAATTTTGTGGTCAGATATGGTGAAGACATTAATAAAAGAAAAAGAGTGCGCTCTTTTTTAACTGAGTAATCCATGTTAAAGTCACGCTGCAGCCGTAACTTTTTTTCTCCCCGTACCAAAATCAACACCGTGTGTTGTGTTTATTTAACACACAAAAAGTGGTAGTCACGCTGAGACACCGCATTGTGTTGAATTAACACAGCTATTTTTTTATTTTTATTTTTTACTGTGTATTTGTTTTAAACTAGAAGCCAACTCATAATACAACATTCGAGTAAACTCAGTGGGAAAGCAAATATCCATACAAACTAATGTGTAGAAATAATCCGTAAAAATGTTTTGAGTTTCTGGAAACAGTAGTTGCCACTTTAAATGGTTGTGAATAAAAATTCCTAAAATGTCTACATTTTCTTCCCCGCTGAGATATGTACGGTTATGCCTACAACTTTAAAGTTTATTATTTTCGTGAAGATTTAACTATCTTTACGAAAATAATGAACTTAAAAAGTTCATTATTAACTTTTAACATAACATTATACCATTACGTAACTTTTAACATAACATAATTTTACTCTCATCATATTCAGACTTTGGCAATGAATGTTCAATTAGTTTTGGCCTTATTAGACGAAAGTAAGTTATTCCGTTCAAAAGATAGTTATCTTCCGTTTATTTCTTCTTAACTTCCTTCGCATGTTTCTGGCTGAGTTTACCAGCTCTTAGTCAGTGAAATACTATCATCAAACGATAATATATTAATCCATATTCGTTCATATGTTTTAAAAATAGGAGCACATACTGCACCCTGCGGAATAGTTTCATCTATAGTGTCACGTATTTAAACTACTTGTTTCGTGTATAGAAAATAGGGTTTAAATTATATTAGTACGAGGGTGATTCAGAAAGTAATGCCTACAAGGTGATACCTTTATTTGTGTTTGACAGATAGCACCGATACAGGTATCAGTGGAAAGTTTGCAATATCAACTACAAATTGTGGCATCATTTTTCAACATAGTCCCCATTACGGGCAACACACCTCCGCGTCACAACTGTAACGTTGGCACTTAAGGTGATCCTTAAGTTTGGGGAAGATCCAAAAGTCACAGGGTGCAAGATTCGGACTATAGGCAGGATGAGACAGAATGTCCGTGAACCTCAGTGCTTCCTGAGTTTTGTGGCTTGTGTGCGGACGAGCATTGTCCTGGTGCCGAATTGCTTTTATCTTTGCAAGTGCGTTGCAATCTGGCCCGCAGTTGCTTTAGGGTGTCAACGTAGCGATCTGAGTTTATTGTCTGACCGTTTTGCAGAAATTCAGTATGCACAAGCCCATCCCAATCCCAAAAGAGGGTCAACAACACTTTGCCAGCAGATGGGACAACTTTGAATTTTTTGGGCGAAGGAGAGGACGTGTGGAGGTACTCCATCGACTGACGCTTCGTTTCCGAGTCGTAATGGTGTGTCCACGACTCGCCGGCAGTAACAATTCTGCGAAGAAAGTCGTCACCTTCCTGTTCATATCACAGGAGCAGCTGCTGACAGATTCTCTTCCTCGACTCTTTTATGTCAGGCGTCGGTTGCCGTGGTACCCAACAAGCGTACATCTTCTTGTAACGCAGAAGGTCCTTAATGATGTGGTTCACTGAACCAATGGAAATGGTGAGCGTTGTTGCGATCTCGTGTTGCTTGATCCTGCGATTGCTCCGAATCAACTCGCCCACCTGATGTTGATGATCGTCATCAGAGGCCGTTGAGGGCTGTCCACTTCGGTGCTGATCATGGAGATTTGATGCGGCTTGATTTTGGTCTTTCACAGTCCTTACCCACCTCCGCACAGTGATGACGTCAACACAGGTATCCCCGTAAACTGCAGTCATACGGTGATGAATGTTGCTGGGCGCACAACCTTCCGCAGTGAGAAATTCAATGACAGCCCGCTGTTTCAACCGGACGTCACCAATGGATGCCATGGATTGCTCCATTACTCTGGAACGAGAAGAGATAGGAAGGTGAAACAAGTGACATTCTATAGCTTAAACATCAGTGCATTAATGATAAACAGTTCAGAATGTTTGCAGTAATATTGGCCAAGTAGTGGGCTTGGAGGCATTACTTTCTGAATGCCCCTCGTAATACACACTGAATTCAAAAGTTTCAATTGAATTTTAAGGCCTTTTAACATCTTTGGCTCAGATCGGGATGAGTTAGGTAGAGGATCGTGAAGGTACCGTCCGGTCATTTGCCAGGTAGCACTGAAGGAAACCCTGAAAAACCTCAGTCGGGATGGTCAGCCATGGGATTCGAACTCAAGTCCCTACTCATTGCGGATCAGAAGTTCCCGTCGTTACCGCACGGACCACGAGGGCTGAGTCTAAAATTTCAATTTTGCTCAATAATATATTATGTAAATTGATATCAAAATCCTTCGTTGAATGTCAAAATGTTAACATTGTCTTCTCATTCTTGTTTGAATGTTGTTTTACGTCAATTTGCACTCTTCATTTCAGATTGTTATTCCGGCTGAGATTGTTAAGTTGTATTATTGAATTCAATTTGATCTCCTGAAGATAAAAACAAAAATCCTTGGCAATGCATAAAGTAGCATGAGGATCACAAATAGGATACATGATTGAACTATCTGTATTCAAACTTCAGAGAAATCAGGATTGAAATAGAATCGACATTTTGGACATCACTCCTCTTTCAATGCCAATTCTAAGTTGAAACTTAATCAGCGAGTATACAGATTGTTAAATTCTGAATTTTCTTCACCCCTCTCCAGTAGAGTTTTCAGATCCAAAATTTTAGTCATGTTCTGATCAACATTTTCTTCATGTCTAATATTCGAGTCTGTAAGTTTCAAATTGAATACAGGTAAGTTCTGCACACACCATGTTCGTAGTATGTTTTGATAAGCTGCTATTCACTCACTTCCCCTCCGAACCTTTTTCAATGTAGATAGCGGAAGAAGTGACAAATTTGGTTTGCTCGATGCAGATGAAGAAAATACTATTGAAGAGAATAAAACATTTCGTTAAGTTTAAATAGAACTTTCCCCTCATTTAAAGTCCCGTGGACAGTTGTTCCTTTGATATCAGAAATGGTAAATAGAACAATGAGAGCTACAGACACCTGGTGATGCCTTTGGGAAATTTTTGAAGAGATTAGCCACGGAAGTTTAAAAAACACACGTGAGGCAGAGATTTTACTAATATTTCTCAATCAATTTTAGAGTAACACACATTCATGAGATTGAAAGAGACGACATAAATTATTTCACAATTTCTCCCTTGCTCTCATCATGAATAATATTCCTCGAACAACTTAAATATAAGTGAATGTTATGTGAAGAGTTTCTAACAAGCGAACCCACACACTGAGAGGACGGGAGATTAGGAGAGAGAGAGAGAGAAATGTCGAAATAGTATTATACTGTATCCGAACAGAGATGATCAGTTTTTAACTTAGCAACAGGAACGAATTTAAACAGGTTGCGAAATGAAGTTAGTGTTGTTTATGACTAGTTTTAGTATGGAAAATGAACGCCATTAAAACTTTGGGATGATACTCCTCTGGGTGGGAAATCACTTTTATTGGAAGAATGATTTCGGAACGATTCCGAGCTATTTCAATCAATAAATCTAATTCACGACGGCCTAAAATAACTAATGTAAGTTTAGAGAACCAAACAAAATTTAACCCAACGTAAGCCTCAGTATATTTTGAATGGGGGGGGGGGGGGGGGGGGATTCGAAATTGGGTCTTCCGATCTTGGTCTAACTCTTTAGATACTAATAGTTTAAAATGCATACATATGTGTATAACCTACATTTATTTCAACAAGTAAATAAGTCAATAAGGTACCCTGACTTTAAGGTGTTAATACTTTGAAAAAAAAAACTTGAGATCGGTGGGAATCGAATTCCGGTCTCCCGGCCAGCAGTCCTTCACTCTATCAATACACCAAACGGCCACCACACGGTTTTGTGTGGTCTTTTATCCTTACGTGTATCCTCAACACTTATTAGGATCCTACAGCAGTGTAGTAGAATATATAGTTAAGCGGGACGGCAGCACATGGCATAACGTACTACAGACATTCATAACAAATTACAGGCTCTCTAAACACACGAACGCGGGGAAAGGCCGAAGCATCATGGTCGACGTTAGCGTTGGCAAACTACTGACACTAAAATTCCTTATCGAACTAGACGTCATGTACCTTACGAACAAGCCCTGTATTTTCAAAATTATTTAAGCAAGCAAAATGAAACTTCTTTCCTTCACCAACGAAAATTTTGTATATAAACAATAAATAAGAAGCATTATCAGAAAAGATGGGTCTTGTCGGACCAACAAAAGGTTACATCATACGTGATGCCATTGAAGTTTCCACGGATATTAGAATTATGAGGATATGTCAAAACTAAAAAAAAATATAAAAATCCTAACGTGAGAACGTCACTCTGCCATTTTTGTATGCAGAGCCAGAATTTAATAGATTGGTAAAGACTTAAAGTGAAAGTGATCACCTTGTAAAACTGGTGTTTTACTCTTTTTTGTGTTGCTTAATTAATATAGTATATATTTAACTGAATGAGCCTATCAGTATTTAAATTACGTGTAAATACCACTCCAGTAAATTCTGGCTGTGCACACCAAGATGAGAGACTGACATTGTTGCGTTCCGGTTAAGTTTTTTTTTTAACATTGGCCAATCCTCCAATTCTAACATACTTGAAAAATTCAGTGACTTCACGTGTGAGGCTACCTATTAGTTCTATAAACTTTGTCCTCGTGCAACTTAACTCAAGGTTTACATATATTGTGCTTACAACGTATGATGGTTTAGTGTTAGCAGATTGTTTAAATATGGAACTCAGAAACCAAGTTCTATTGACCATTTTCTATGAATTGCAGTGTACATTATATGAGAAAGTATTGCTTCTGATGCAAGAGTTTGAGCTGCTATTTTTACTACGCCACGGATTCGTGCGATGCTTCAATCTTAAGAACGTGAACAAACAACTTTTGTCGACAGGGTCGCTTGAGAGGCTTTTAGAGCGGTAGTGAAAGGTTCCGTTAGCAAAAATAAAAGTGAAAATTACAACAAAAAAACAAATAAAAAAATAGTGAAGGCTTGATTCAGCAGCACCATTTACTGTCTAGTTAAAAAATCACTGACATTGCATTCTTTGTTAATCATTTCTTGATTTTTTGTTTTCTTTCTTTGAGAAGACATCACCAAAGAAAGGATTGTTGCTTTCACCAAGATATTCAAGTAGCGAGGAAAATGTACCAAGAACGTTGGAACATTATACTGCATTGATATTAAGGTTCACTTTGTGCAATAAGTTGCCTTTCCATTAATAATAAACTACATTTCGTACAGACTTGGTCACTTAAACCAGACCTTTTCCCTTCTGTACTATAAAAAGGACTGAAACAGTTATAATTTGAAAAAAAGCCAGTTTCCTTTTTCATCTTTAATATTCTTTTTCAAATCATGGTTTTCATTCCTTTGAAAACAACATACATAATTTAAGTTTGTTCAAGTTCAAATATTATTCATATTTTCAGCAGTAGCATACGATCAATTTCATCACGTTGATTCATGGTTAAAGCCTGACCTGTAGTGCGTTTCTATCAAATATGAATATTTTGTGTCATATATATGTTCATAATAAAAGATGAAGTTTTTTTTTTAACTTTTTATGTCATTTTCATCCATTTGCCTTTTGATCCCTCAATTGAATTTTAGGTTTAAGTAATATTAATTTTTCATATTTTTGAACCTGTTTTATAGCGCGCACAGACAGGTACAAATGAGCTAATAAGCATATTTTGACTTCAATATATTATGCTTTTAGGAATTGAACTTCTCAGTTTGCTTGTAAGGATGACGGTATAGTAATGAAAACTACAGCTTCAATATATGTGAAACTGAGAGAAGCGTTAAGAGAAGAGATCAGTGAGCATGCCTTTTACTTTTTTCTGTAGCGAAATAGACTATAAATCAGTTGGAAGCGAAGATACGCATGGTATGTCGCTGTTTTTTGCTACGCCAGCAGCCAAGATGCTAGTGACAAGAAAGTAGATAGAGGAATGTTACGTCATACATGCCTTTTCCCTCTCTTTCTCTATTGTATTGATCGATATACCAATCGATACATAGCATAGAGAAGAAGTGTAAACACTTTTAGAAATTTTCGCGATTTCTTATCTACAATTATATTGCTTGATGAGTATTATAAGTACAAGGTAACGAAAAAAGTTCTTGTCGTTTTCGATAGAAAAAGAAAGGTAAACAGAAAACGTCACGCATCGTTAGTAATCCAAGTAATCCCCATCGGCATCCAGTTTGCCAACGTTCCTGCAACTATTCAAAGCAAGATTAGTTCTTCAGTAGTTCGAATCCGATACATTTTTTATTTATTTTTTTTTTTTTTTGCATACGGGCTTTTTACCCTATCTATCACTCTACTTGCGCTTTCCTTAGGTCTTTTTTTTACCTTCTTTTTTCTTGTACATACAACCGATCCGCGGTAAATATCTCGAAAAGATAGAAACCGGTCGATACACCTCGTGACATAACCTGAAGGGTTAAAAGCATGCGAAGAGTATCATGATTGTTGACTCACTTACTGGGGCGTTCCTTGGAGAGGGCCCACAGGCTTAGTTTTTCTGTTTCTGTTCTGGCGGTAAAACTCGGAGGTCTTGAACGCAAGGAAGACCGTGAGTGCCTGCCGCAAGTCTGTCTCATTAGCGAAAGATTTCCCACAATGATAGTTGTGCAGGGAAAGGAAGAGTTGATAATCTGTTGGCGCAAGGTCCGAAGACTGCAGTGGATGTCACACCACTGTAGGAAAGGAAAAGAAAGCCATCCTCGAGGAAGAGAAGAGACCGAAGAAGATTGGAGGAATTCAGGAGAAGGAACGAAGAAAGGAGAATGGGAAATTAAAGTAAAGACGTAACAAATGAGGTGGCGACTTAGACAGCAACAACGAAAAAGAACATTTGGAAAGACCGGAGCAGAAGAATTGCAAAGTCACGGAATGAGCGGATGGAGATTACCAGGATTTTTCAGGTATGCCTGGTTATCAGGTTAAGGATGGTATTGAAATTATCAGGGGAGGTGGTTAAGAAAAATCTACATTAAGTTTTATGAAATGTTCTACAGTTGCTCACAAACCCTGAAGTTTTGACACTGTGAAAATCATTTTTCTAAACTAAATTTTAACGTCGTCTTTGGGGTTTAAA